>PVJO010003522.1:50659-122349 GCA_004026905.1 Hystrix cristata
TCTTTTTTTTTTTTTTGGTGCTGGGGATTGAACTCAGGGCCTTGCTCTTGCTGGCAAGCACTCTAACCACTGTGCTAAGTCCCCAGCCCAAGCCCTTTCATTTTTGAGATAAGGTTTTGCTAACTTGCCTGGACCATGAACTTATTATCCTCCTGATAGCTGGGATAGCATGGCTACTATCCCTAGCTCACTAAAGGAAGTTTTCAAAGTCAGCCATGGGATACTGTAATGAAAATGCTTTGTGAAATTCCACGTGTAAAATAAATGCAAGGCTGCACTGTTAGAAGGCTGCATTAGAAGGAAATTCTAGTGCTAACACCCTCCCAACTCCTTCCTGCCTCTCACAATTTCGGCGGTGTCTGAGACTTCTCTGGCTCCTTGATGAGCCTGTGAAAAATGTTGTTGAGAAACCTGGTCAGCACAGGCCGAGAGAAGAGACTTGAACCTGCCATACCAACAGATTGGGGTTTCTCTGGACATTTGCAACTCAAGTCTCTTCCATCCAGGCCATTTGGGATGGGTTTTTCTGCCAGGCCTTCCACACTGTCACCAACCTGTCTCTCCAGTTCTTCTGCAAAAGCATCAAGGTCCAAGTCCTTGAGTCGCTCTGGGTTTTCCAAGATTTCTTCAAGGGCTCCTGCAGGATTAGCATCCTCAGCTGATTCATCATATTCCAAGGCATCCACTGCCATCTTCCTGGCCCACTCATAGGTCTCAGGGTGGACTCGGGAACCATCAAGGACTTCAATGTATGAGTCAGTGCTGGAGGAAAGGCAGAAAAGGAGCAGGATATAGAACAAGAAGCTTCTAGTAACAACCCAAATGTCCACCAATGGGGAGCTGGTTAAATAAATCAGGGCACCTCCATATGATGGAATACTATAAAGTCATTAAAAAGAATGAGGTAGATCTATGTGTGCTGACATGGGAAGATGGCCACAATATACTGATACGTGAAAAAATGCACTGCAAAACACTATGAACCATATGATCCTATTTTTGTAGTAAATGGGTAGTTAGTAAATGCATAGCAAAAATAAAATTTAGAAAAATTGTACTATACATAAAAATTGTTATGGTAGTTATCTCTGGGGAGTGGGATTATGGGGGACTTCCACTTTCTGCATAATATTTGTATATGTTGAATTTTATATAATGAGCTTATATGAATCTTACAATAAGATAAACAAGAGGGGGGAAAAAGACCTCTGAAAATTTGCTGACAGCTATTTTCCCCCATAAAGCCTTCCCAGGCTGATCTTGCCCGTGCACTCACATGGACCTATGTTATTCGTGGAGTGTTACAGCAAAGCTGAGTGGAAAATGAAGTTTTAGAACTTGAAGCCTATTTCCCCACTGACTTCCATTACTGAATGAGGAGCTATGTGCCCGTGGAAAAGATCCTCCAAAGACTGAGTTGATAACTTCTGGAGAGGAAGAGGTCAATAGTGAAGTCCAAAGTCCAAGTGAATAGAACTTTCTCTCAATAACATCATCTTTAAAACATAACAAATCTCTCCCCCTTCCATATTTTCTCATACCCACACTCTTTCCATTGTCCCTGCTATTCCCACCCTTATCTGGCTACAATAAACCATAATAACAAAAGAAGTTTGTGTTCACTGAACAAAATGTCGTGTTTTCACTCTTTATAAACTAAGTTGGCCCTCTGATGTTTCTCACACGAGAAAGGCCTCTAATAAGTCAACTGATCTTTTCCATAGGTCAGGGGCTCTTGACTGAATATAAATATTCCTTACCTTTTCTTTTTTTTTGTTTTTTGGGACAGGGTCTCACTAGTTCAGACTGGCCTTGAACTCGCTGTGTAGCCGAGGCTGGCCTTGAACTTGAAGCAATTCACCTGCCTCAGCCTCCCAAGTGCCGGGATTACAGGCGTGTGCCACCACGCCCAGCTCCTTACCTTTTCTTTAAAACATTTTCTAATTTAAATGGCTTGGGGCCCTTTGACACCCCTAATCCCCTGAAGACTCAAATCATAGCCCAAGGGAATTCCTTCTGGCCCATCTAAGCAGAGGGCATCACCTGTCCCCCAGGGAGGCTGTGTCAATCTTGAGGAAGCCAGCACAATTCATGAAGACTTTGGGACCCATGTGGCACATGGTGACCAGCTGGGTCCGGCTTTCAAGTCTAGTGTTGTTCTGCTTCAGGATCTAGGGGAGAAGGCTGGAATGAGCCAGGGCAGCAACCAGGTTCTATATCCCTAGCCTGCCTTCTGGTCTCTGTAAAACCCTCCATGACTCTATGGTGGGAACTCTGTCCTCAATACCTAACTGAACACAATACTACATTATCTATATTGAAATAATTTCACTAATTGACTATATTATACCTATTAAAGACTACACACAGGTAATATATGGCTTAAAAGTATATGATATGCACTACAGTAACCATTACTCAATTACCATTACCATTCCTCATCTTTTTTTTTTCTTTTTTTTTTTTGAGATAGTGTCTCACTATGTCATCTAGTCTAGGCTTGAACATGTGATCCTCCTAAACTTCCCAAATGCTAGAATTACAGGTGTGTGCCACCATGCCCAGCCAGTTACTCATTTTAAGAAAAAGAACGCTATCGATAGCTTTGAAGTTCCCTGCACACACCTTTCTCTGAAAAACTCCACTGTAATGAGATTTGTGCTGACCATTCTCTTGCTTTCTCCTTTGTTTTAAACCACGGTTTGTAGTCATTTTTTCAATGAGCCATTTAGCGTACAGCAGTGAGGAATGTACATTTGACCACCTGGGTCTGAAGTAAGACTCTTTCACTGCCTGATTCTGGACAAGTAACTTTTACTTCTCTGACTATGGGCTTCCTAATCTGTTAAATCATATGGACAAAATATATTTTTGTCATGAAATAGTAACTTTTAAATTTTATGATTCAACCCAATCATACCTTCAGAAGGTGGGTCCCTTTTCGAGGTCCCAGGCCACAGACATACTGGATCAAAGCCTGGCTGTAAGGATGGGCGATGGCACGGTTGACATCGACCCCGACCTCATTGACTCGGTTGATAAATTCACAGTACAAGGCATTGAGCAGTTCTTCTTTTACAACATGTTCCTATCAACATACAGCAGGTAGGGATAAGGTTACTGTGCTTTTCTGCTCATGTAGCCTGCCTGTCACATCCTACTCACCTGCAAGGGGTGAAACTTGAGACACAGGATGTCTTCATCAGAGCTGCACACCTGGGCAAACTCTATCAGAGGGTCTTGGATGCGCCGGGCCAGGGAGACAGCTTGTCTTAGTACTGGAGGGTAATCCCGGAATTCTGCCTGGAGTCAATGAGGGTTATCATGGGTGTTAAGGTCCTCTTAGTGGCAATATCGAGAAGAAATCTAAACCACTCTAGTTTGAAGCCACTTTTTCCTCTGGCATCTTTTTCTTAGAACCACTTTAATCTCTTGGGCTCCCAATCTGTGCCACAACTGACAACATGGAAAACCCCTGCATGAATAAGTGCACAGATAGGGCACTGAACCCTAACCTTTATTTCACTATTAAATCTCTGTCAGATTTCTAGCACTTGCCTGGGCATGCCCTAAGGGTGGGCATTCAAAATTACCTCTGACTTCTTGCTGTTCATATAGAGAATGGCCAGCTCATTGTCAACCAGCTCCACTCCAATAGAGGACAGTTGTTGGCCCTGGTCCAGCTCATGCACAATGCGTTTTATATCTTCAATCAACATCTGGGCATCCCTGGAGGGAGGAGGAATATATAGTTCCTCAGGGATAGTCTCACGACTGGGATGAGCAGGGGTGGGGAGGAAAGCTCTTTAAAGATAGAGGAACATCCCCAGAAATATCGACTCTTGCCAGGCACATACCCATTCTGTTATGGGGATATGCCAGACTCAACAATAAGAGATGAGTGGTATGGGTTGCAGCCTTATCCTGGCCTTGGCCCAGTGCTTTGGTGCCCTTACCTGTTCTCTCCAGCAACTGTTACCACATGAGGTTTCTTGTTCAGAAGAAACTTCTTTAGAGTTTCAATGTCTTGAGCCTGTTTGGAGAAAAAAAAAAAAAATTAGAGCTAAATGGCTCTGAACATGGGGAAACCAGACAACAGCAAAAGCTGGAAAGGTTTCAGAGGGTATCTGATCCAAACTGCCAGCAAGAACTCATTCCCATCTGTCAGGTTGGTGAGCCTGCTGCTGCTTAAGCGATTCACTGACAGAACTGACTTTGCAGGTACTAGTAACCACTGGTCAGAGTTGAAGAATGGATAGTTCCCTTTTAGTGTGAACCACAATCTGTTTCCCACTAACAGCCACTGGTCCTAGGCATCCCACTGTCCCACCAACTTCCCGGCTTTCACTTTTTTTTCCTGGCAGTAATGGGGATCAGATCCAGGGCCTTGTGCATGCTACGCAAGTACTCTTCCACTTAGTCACACCTGCAGCTTCTTCTGTTTTTTTTTTTTTTTTTAATTTCATTTTGAGTTAGGGTCTTGCTCAGATTTGTAATTTTCCTGACTCAGCCTCCCAATTGCCTGGGAAAAAGGTGTGCACCACCATGCCTGGTTTGTCCTAGTTTTGATCAAGCAAAACAAAGAACTGATGTCTATGTTCTTTTGGGTGAGGACCAATTGAAAAGGACAACATGGCAAGTACTTCTCTTTACCTTAAAGATGCCCAGTTCCTACTACAGTTTCTTATGATTTAATTTCCAATCCCCCACACACTTGGATATCCTACAATTCCTTGGATGTCTATTTCTTTTGTGACTTCTGCTGAAAACCTGAGTATAACAAAGTGAGGGAAGCAGCAGTATTACCAAAAAGCCAAGGCTAGCACACAATGTGAAACTGATAATCATTCTTATCAGGGGCCCAGGGAACTTCTCACTGGTGAGATTCCTCTAAAGATCCTGGACCTTCACCAAAATGCTTATATGTCCCCCCACCCTAGAAATGCAACACGTCTTTCCCCTTCTTAAGCTGTTCTCCACTTTCAAGTATCCTGTTTATTTTTTAGACAGAATTCAATACCTTCCTGTTGTGCCCCAAATCCAACTGGGCTATGTATAGATGGCCTCTTGTATAACTATATGTCCAGTGGGATGGAGGCCTCAGTAGTCTTTGTCTTTCTTTAAATAGAACTCTCAGTGTTACACATGATGGGTCATATGTTGTCTAACAAGAACAGAAAACACCCTGGGGCCTTTGGTTTGAGTATCATAAATCTGTTACTATGTCCTAAGATTATTATATTTCTGACTTAAACTTGGGTGTGATCAACCAAATATACTTGCGTCTTATTTATATAAACCATGGCCTGAGAGGACTACCCTGATAGTCTGATCTCCCTTTCAAGATTTTTATTGTAAAATGCTTTAGTTGTTTTTTTCAGAATGTGGCTCTGACAACAAAACTGTAAGACACTATCAGGATAAAAAATCTGAGAAGTATACAAACTGAATTCAAATTCTTCTTTTCTTGGAAAAAGAGGCACTGAAAGGCTAATGCAGGGAAAAGGTTGGCTTAATGCCCCAGTGGCTTTCAGCTCCTGGAACAGTATGACCCAGATGCTGGTAACAACAGAGGCAGTAAAGGCAGATCCAGAAGCACACAAGGCCTAGGAACTGGCCTCAAGCCAGAAGCAAATTCTGTAGCAGATAACATGAGTGCCATCTACTGTCATGGATGTATGACTGATCCCGGGGCATGAGACATTAGTGATTAGATCCAAGACAATCAAGGTCTTACATGGGATGTTGCTTAGACCATAGCACTTATCCCACTGAGTTACATGATGTACTTGCTAACCCCTGGCCCAGGGACTTGCCTTCTTTTCTCGCTCTTCCTCTCTCCATGCAGTTCGCCTTTTGGTAAAATGGGGCAGCCGGAGAAAGTCTGTCACTTCTCCTTCGCCATTAACCAGGGCGCAGAACACAGGGTGATCTCTGCCAGCCAAACAGAAAAAGAAGAGTGCAATAATCAGCAATATGAGGCTATGAATAAAAGAAGAATGAAATGAGGAAAATAGGTAAGAGACAGTATAGGGCAGGTAGAGATAGGTAGTCACCTGGCAGAGGAAAAAGCAATGCCTAGGACTCGAATGCCCTTCCCTTGGTTCTCATCCATAAAGTCGTCATCTTCTTCTACCTGTTGATCTGGTCGGTAGGGTGCAACCCTCAACCAGTTGTAGAGCTTTCGGCTACAGGCCTGGGGCGGGGGGGGGGACATACAAGACACTGTGGTCATCAAAGTCACTGATTATACTAAGGAGAGAAGTACAGGTAAACATGTACAAAGTCATGTATTCATAATGCGCACAAGCTTTTAGACTCTTGGGAGGCTTACAACCCGAACACATACCTCAATTTTGGGAATAGGACAGTACACAGAGGACAGTGACAGAAACAAGGACTATCTGCATGAAGGGAGGAAAGAGGCTCAAGTGGAGAGCTCTTGGATATGACCCAGTTTTCCCAGCCTGCACTGCCTCTCAGATTTCTGCTCCACTTGCCCCCACTGTTTCTGTCACCCACGGGCTCACCACTAAGTGGTTCTTTCATTCTCAGCTCTCGTCCAGGGAAACCACAGGTCTACAGAAAATAAATCTGTCCTCACCTTTATGACATATTCCTTGGCCTCGGCCAGGAGCTTGTTCTTGAGCTCTTTGGCCATCTGCACATAGAGAAATTGCTGTAAAGCTCGCTCAATGGCCATGGTACGCTGCCGGTTCCACTCCTGTACTTGGTGGCTGAATTCATCGCGATAGTAAAACTGTTTGATTTCTTCAAAATATGTCTGGTCATTGCCATAGCTGAGGAGAGATACAAAGCTATGGTGTTAGGGATGAGAAAAGGTGACACTTGGATGTCCATGCATACTGTTAATGAGCTAGGGACAAAGGATTGCTCTGAAACAGTGGTTCCAATTCCCAAGGGACTCCTCCTTCCACCAAGAGTCCCCAGCCCTGGTCTTTGCTTACCCTTCCACTCCCTTCATATCTATGCTGATGTCAATGGTGAGCAGCCCCTCGTCTTCAGCCAGGCCCATCTTGAGGAACTGGTCATCTCTCAGCTCTTTAACAGGCTTATTCTTTAAATATTTAAAGGAATAGGCGTAGTGGGCCTCATCCACATCCTGTATACCAAAAGGGAATCATTAGCCTAAGGATGAGTATGGATCAGCTCTGGGAGAAAAGACTGCCTTGGTGCTTGCAGGCAGACAGCTTGGCTAAGTGGAAAGCACAAGACTCAGTCACTCCAACAGACAGCAGGCCACATCTTGAATCAAAGCCTTTTATCCAGCTTACCTTTCTACCTTTCTTGGTGGGGATTATATTTAGCTTGGCTCTCTCCTGGAAGGTCTGCCTCAGTACCTGCCGGACAAGGGGTTCACGGGCAATCTGCAGGGCTACCATGTAGCGGGCACCTTCCAGTACAGCTTCTGGTGTAGGGAACTGGCTGTGGGGAAAATGGTGCAGCTGCAGGATGGAGGTGTCTTAGCCCTCAGACCCTTCCTGCCAGCTACCTGCTGCATGCCTACCTGCAAACATAATCCTTGGCCAGCTCCAAGGGCTCTGCAGGAAACTGCTCTGTTTCATGTCGCTGGTAGCTGTCCCGGAGGTTCTCCCCAAATTGCTCAGGAGTAAGCCCAAATTTTTTGGCCAAGCCATCTGAAGCAAATAGTAGAATGAAAAGTAAGGCAGCAGTTGGTCTGATAAACCTCTTGGCTTTCAGATCCTAGAGTAACAGTTCTGTGTAGGACACTTCAGATTTTTTGTTTTTTGTTTTTTTGAGACAGGGTTTTGCGAATTAATACTGGCTAGTCTTGAACTATGTAACCCAGGCTGGCCTTAAACTTGCAGTGATCCTTCTGCCCCAGTCTCCCGAGTGGTAGGATGACTGGCATGTGCCACCATGCCTGACTTGTGTATCAGACTTCATTTATTTACTTATTTTTTGGTGCTGGGGATTGAACTCAAGGCCTTGTGCTTGCAAGGCAAGCATTCTAACCACTGAGCTAAATCCTCAGCATGTACCAGACTTTAAAGGGGCCATGAATGAGCATGACCTGACCATCAAAGATCAATGTAAAAACTAACTTGATGCACCTGAGGGGCTTTGGGGCATAAGAAATAGGATGGACTCTTCCTCTAATGGTGACATTCTCACTACTTCAGGAATTTAGAGGGACAAACTATTACCATAGGTGGGGGTGTGGAGGAAGTATTGGTGGGAACCATATGGTAGGTTGGTTCATCACTGGAGTGGTGCTTGACTCAGATATTCTTTCTTCCCACCTACTGGTTCTCTTCCTGGATAACCTCACCTCTCTAGGCTAAAATGCCCAGGTCCCAAAGAAGCTGGCTGTTACCTAGGCCTGCACTCTGGCAGATGGTGTACATGTCTCGGCGGGAGGCCTGCTTGAGCTCTGGTCCCCTCTGCTCCTCATCTTCTGCCTCCTCACCTTCGCCTGGGAAGAAGCGTGAGGGGAGTTAGGGTCTGGTTTCTATTGTTTCCAAGGACAAGACACATGTTGAAAAGCCCTAGAGGGCATCCAGCCAAGAGTATCCTTGGAGGTGTGCCAGCCATCAAGCCTCCTGGTTTTCTTTTCCATTACTCACCTTCTTCATCTCCCTCTTCCCTTACACGCTTTAGCTTCTTGCGGCTAGCCTTGGCAGCATTTTGCATCTTAGGGATGTCACGACCATAGTAAAGCAGGAAATGGTTATAGACGTCTTTCAACTCATCCATTGACTGTACATCCTTGAGCCTGAAAGAAAGGTACATAAAAGCTCAGTTGTCATCGGGGAAGCAGTGTATCTCAGTTTTGCTACAAGGAGTCTAATTCCCAGAGGCAAGGTCACAACTAGGATGAGTGCCTGAATTCTCCTATCAATAAAGACATACAACAGCCCTAGACCATTATCTACAGTGCAACCAGGCATCTTATTATAGGAGGAATATGTCACATTGAAATGGTTACTGGTGATTGTCAGAACTGGAAGCATAAGCAGACATGGGAGCATGTCTCTAGCAAAGTTCAAAGTCCTTGAGACTCTTCAGTGGTATATTAGCTGCTAAAACTATTTGCTGTTCCCCCCACCTTTCTTTCTTTCTTTTTTTTTTTTTTTTTTGTGGTGCCGGGGATCGAACTCAGGGCCTTGTGCTTGCAAGGCAAGCACTCTAATCACTGAGCGAAATCCCCAGCCCCTCCCCCACCTTTCTGACTATCAAGGTACTTTCTGATTATAATTTGGTTCCCTGTATAGCTTTATTTACATGGAATATATATCCAGATCACCAAATATGAATACCTGATACTTTTTTTTTTTTTTTGGCGCCCGGGATTGAACTCAGGGCCTTGCACTTGCTAGGCAAGCACTCTAACCACTGAGCAAAATCCCCAGGCCCAACCTGATACTTTTAACAGTTAAATTTTTGGTAAATAAATCAGTGTCTTTTATATATTGATACATGTACCTAAGATGAATTTGTCAGAAAACTACTTTAGAGGTACTGATAAGTTGGATTTCTAAGGGATGAGAACCTGTGCTATGAATTTTGGAAGGTACCACTGGTCCTGGAAAACTGCCTTTGGTCTGAGGGTTCCCTGCAATGGAACAAACCCTGTATATGTTACCTTTCCATGTCAGTGGTGTCCAGAGCCCGTATGCCATCAGCAAGAGGTTTGTCAGGGTCAGCAGAGATTTGCTCATACTGATAAGCCTGCATCTTCTCAAACAGCCGTGTTAGGTTTTCTTTGCGGATCCTTAGCTGGGTCCACTAGGGAATGGTAGGGCAGGAATGAATACTGGTGCTCGGCTCTGGAGACCCAAAGTTGCTCTGTTCCCTTACCATGAGATACAGAAGAGGGAACTTGGCAGGCCCAGAGCAGTTGGGTTTGTAGTAGCCTGGCAGCAGTGGGGTCCAACCCAGACCACAGCTCTTTGGGGGCCACACGTTACCTTTTCATCCCACTGCCACACCCTCCACAGGTCATTGATATGCAACTCAGGCTCCACGTACTCCTTTCGGTAAAAGGCAATAAAAGGCACCTGGTACAGCAAGGAGACAGAAGTCACCCAGAAGAAATACCTCCAAGGATTACTTCTGCTAGAAGGTAACCATCTCATGGACAAACAGATCCAGGAAACTGAACAGTTGAAAGTGCAGCCTCCTCCACAGGTCCAAAGGACACAATACTCTCCCCAACAAGTAAAGATAATGCTGCAGACAGGGTAGCCTTGTCCTCTTAATTCCTAAGGTATCTGCTTGTCCCAACACTGATTATTAGGGACTACTTCTGAGGATGGGTAAGGTCCCCACCCGACTTAGGTAGCTACCTTTACCCTCATCCTCTGACTTTCTAGCCAATGAGATACCAATTTCTAACCAGTGATATCACCTCAAAATGCTGATTTCGCATGAAACCCAGTGCCTCTTTGATCTTCTGAATCGTGCTGGGCCCTTTTCGACTAAAGCTGCTGGTTGGCTGGCCTCGGTCTAGATAATCACAGCTTTCCTACAGTAGAAAAGAAAAAAGCAAAATACTGTTATTTGTTTTGTCTTACCACACAAAACTGCTTCATAACACATACTTTTCTGTACCAGGCACACAGAAGAACAGGGCAGGGAGGAAACAGCAGCTTCCCATCTTAATCAAGTGGCTTCAGACTCACGTCAAAATCTAAAAATTGTCAGGCATGGTGGCTCACACCTATAATCTCAGCACTCTGGGAAGGTGAGGCAGGAAGATCCCGAGTTCAAACCCAGGCTGAGCAACTTAGTGAATCTCCAAATGAAAATTTTAAAAAAGGGCTGGGGATGTAGCTCAGTGCAAAGGCCCTGGGTTTAATCTCCAGTATTACACAACAAAACAAAACCTAATCTTTAGCTGGGCACGGTGGTGCATGTCTGTAATCCCAGTCAATTCGAGGCCAGCCTGGGCTACACAATGAGTTCAAGGCCAGCCCGGACTACACAGCAAGACCCTGTCTCAAAAAAACAACCAATCAACCAACCAACCAACCAGATAAACAAAAAACCCAAAAAAACTAAGGATCTTTTTTGGGTACCTGTAGAGAGATGGTTGGTGTGGCAAATGCATTCCTGTAGATCCAGTCAGCTTCTTCTTCTAGTTCCTCATCTTCAGCTGCCTTGACAGGAATAGAGCGAAGCTACAGTGGATAAGAGAAGACGGTGAGATTACTTTATGTCATATCCCAATTAGCAAAAACACATACTATTTTCGGACAAAAATGTGTGTTCCTGGGCTGGGGATTTAGCTCAATGGTAGAGCACGTGCCTTGCAGGCACAAATCCCTAAGTTCAATCCCCAGCACCAACAAAAAATAAAAAAAGTGTTCCTCAGGCACACATTTTCAGCACCCAGCATAGTGTCATGTGGCATGAATTAAATATATCACAGATTTCTTAAAGAATGCCATTTCAAGGAGCGCAAGCAGGGTAATAATCTCATCTTCCCTCCTCTGAGAGCTGGAATCCCCGGACCTGGGTCAGATGGGGTGCAAAGCCCTGGACACTACTCAAGGTCAGATCATTATGAGATTATTTCTTGGCTACAAGGTGATGGCATATCAGCAAAGGAAGAGGCTGGCAGTTTCCTACCTGGAACCTCTCAGGCAGGTCAGTGGCTCGGATTTCATTGTCCTGATCTGTGAGGTGGCTGCTTTCTAGCTCACTGGGCTCGTACATCTCAAAGATGCTCCTGCGGCTCACACGTTTCTTGGTGGTCTTCTTGGGCCGCACTCGGATTTCACCCTCAGCCTCATCGTCCTCATACTCATACTCTTCTTCCAGTTCTTCATCATACTCATTGTATTTCTCAAATTCACCATAGTCAAAATCCACACCAAAGATCTCCTGGGCTTCTTGCAGGGCTCTGTAGATGAGGAAAAACGTAACCTCTGGACAGATCTTTTACTTGCCCCAGGGAACTATGGTCAGGATAAAAGTAAAAAAATCATGTTCACTATGGAATCATAGCTTAGCTGGGGGATATTTCTTTGTAAACTACTGCTTATCAGAGGATAAAAACCCATCTTTGGCACCAGTCAGTGACAGAAATCAAACAGCAATAGGGCAGATGGGTCCATACTCTGCTTAGCGATCCATCTTCTGTTGATGCATTACAGGAGTCCCTTAGAGCAAAAGCTTTCAAACTTTTAAGCTCTGATATGGGCATCTTTTTCTTCACAAAATTATATTTAGAAGGTCAACAGCCATGTGTGGTGATGCATGCCTGTAATCCCAGCACTCAGGAGGCTGAGGCAGGAGGATCACTATGAGTTTTTTGAGCCCAGTCTGGGCTATATAGTGAATTCAAGGCTAGACTGGACTATATAGAGAGACCCTGTCTCAAAAAACAAATAAACAAAAAAGAAAGGTCAATATATAAATGTATAAACATGGAGCTGAAGGCAGAAGAGGGATCTAGAGCCTCATTCATGTCGGCTCCACCCTAATTCCTTGGGAGCCTGAGACTACACAGCAGGTTCCCAGGAATAGCAGGAATACAATAGCAGGAATTCTTTGCCTAGCACTAGGTTTCTGAAGGACAAAGGCAAAATGGTTGAAGAAGGGGGAATGTCCCATTTTTGGCAGACGCCTCTGACCTCCTTCCTGAGTAGGCTCATTCAATGCCCCATCACTACCTTGTACCAGACCCCACTCACGCATCTGTGTATCCAGGCAGCTTTTTCCGCCACTTCGGTTTTTTCAGAGGTTGTCCATCATCATCCACAATGAAGTCGTCAATATCTGGGTAGGGAAGGGAAGGGTTAGTGCTCAGAGTCAGTGGCTGATGCAGGTGTTAATAGCTTTAAGTTCCTGCCTGTGAGAGGAGTAAAGAGGCTCTTGAAAAAAAACTTCTGTATGTGAAATGCATGAGCCTGAAATGGTTTCCCATTCCAATTCCTAGGGGGCAGGAAATCCCAACATCCATCCAAACACTGGCCTCCCTGCCCAATGCCACATACCTGACTCTTCATCATCTTCTTCCTCTTCTTCTGGAGGAGCCATGGGGGCCTCCACAGCCTCCTGTCCTTCTTCCCCTTCCCCATCCTGGAAGATTTCCTCAGCAATAGCTTCTTTTTCATGTTCTTCCTTGCCATACTCCTCTTCATCATCATCTTCATCATCCGACATTTTTTTGACACGTCGGTATTTTTGCTAGTAGTGAGAAAACTTGCCTTATCAGGACCTGAGGGATCTAGCACAAGGATCCCTGCTCTCCAGTCTCATTCCCATCTTCCCACCACAACTACCCTATCTAAGAGAAATAGGAAAGAACACATTGAGTTCAAGGGCCACCCTTGAAACTGACATGTTTTTCTCAAACAGGCACCCATATCTGAGAGGCAAATCCAGGCTCCACAGCACAATACTATCAAGCACTGCTCTCTTCCCCGATGTTCCCCAAACTTTTCTGGATATGCTCCCTTTCCGAAGGAGACACTTAATTCCAGAGACAAGAAGAAAGATTAAACTTACTCCTCGTTTGACTTTGACACCCAAATTCTCCTCGATGAGGTCAAAATCGTCATCCTCCAGGCGGTCGTCAAAAGATGCTGAAGAAAACAGTGTTATGTATGGTGCTAGGGAGGCCCCTTCCCCACTGCAACTTCCACCCCAGCCTTACTGACTAGAGGAAAGACTACTCACTGCGCTTTCTCTTCTTGTGGCCAACATCATCTTCTGAATCACCAGAGTCACTGCCTTCATCCTCCTCTCCTTCATCTTCATCGTCATCATCATTAATAAAGCCTTTCAGGTTGCCTTGCTCATCTTGATCATCTAGGTTCTCCTCTTCCTCCTCTTCATCTGGAAAACATGCATGTCTGAGGCATGGAGATCTGGGAACAGGCTGGGGATGGGGTAAGGCTATCTGCTTAAATACTATTATCCACCAGCCCTGCAACTAAGGAGCCACATGTCACATTAACTCTTCTACCTTGCATAAAGGTGAAACACAGCCATCAACTTGGAGCAGCAGCAGCATCTAGAAAGGATGGTTTCTTTTCTACATTTGCTATCCTTTTTTTCCCTCTGTATTAGGAACTGAACCCACGGCCTTCACATTGAACTATATCCAGAGCCCTTTTTTATTTTGAAATAAGGTCTACATCATTAAGTTGCTCAGGCTGTGCTCCAACTTTAGATGTTCCCGCTTCAGTCTCCCAGACAGCAGAGATTAAAGGCACATACCACCACGCTTGGCTCATCATTTAGCTACAGGAAAGATAATCTTCCTGTCTTCTCAAAATTGTTACTAGAGGCTTAATAGCCACCCCAGGCCTATTTTCCTCACTTTATAAACTCAGTAGTTATATACCTTCCTTTAGCTATAATTCTTCTGATAAATTTCCTTTTTCATCTCTAAAATCAGTTCAAGCTTCTATTCTGCTAATGGTCCTTAACAGTTGGATTTGACCAGGACAATTGCAAACTGGGTATATAAAGAATGCTATGGCTAAAAGCAAGAAGTATTACACATGAATTCATTTATTGGTTAATGTCTGTTCCTTCCTACTAAGGTAAACTCCCCAATAGCTGGGTTTTTGTACCGTGTAAGGCACAGTGCTTTTACACAACAGACAGATGCACTAAGCATTTTTTAAGAATGATTGAAAGTGCTCAAGCTGGTACCTCATGTGTGAGAACTTCTGTCCTCAGCCTGAGCCTTTCATCAGCAAGAATCCAACTATCCAAAGCTTAGCAATAGTGGGGAGAAGCTTGAGGCTGGGGCCTCCTCACCATCATCCTCTTCTTCCACAAATTTCTTGGTGACTCGGGGTACCACTTCGCCTTCATCATTGTATTCCTCTTCTGACTCTTCAGCCTCGCTTTCCACAAAATCAGACATTGCTACAGTTTCTCACAGCCTGCCTGAAAATGACTAGGGAAACAAGGGAGGTAGGGAGAAAAAAGAGATGTGATTTTACTGAGGGCTCTTAAACCTTCCCACAAAAGGCTTTTAAGCCATTTGCCCTGGCCCTGCCTACTCAATCATTTCCACTTGGGGAGAAGAAAGTAGGAAGCAGATAGCTGGGGCTGGGGCTATATTCTGATCTCAGTGGTAAAGCATTTGCCTGGAATGCACAAGGCCCTGGGTTCAAGTCCTAGAAACACAAACACACAAACACACAGAGATGGCTCCATCCTCTTTCATTTCCCATTCTTCCCAGAGTTCCTTTTCTCATGTGTACTTAAAAAAAGGCTGTTACAATTTCTAACAGCTAAATTCTGGAAGCTGCCTGTACACCCATCAACAGATAACTGGATAAACAAAATGTGGTATCCTATATATAATGAAATAGTACTCAGCTATAAAGAAGAATAAATTAGAGTCATTTATAGGAAAATGGATGGATCTGGAAAACGTAATTTGTGTGTGTTTTGAGACAGGGTCTTGCATTTGGTTCAGGCTGGCCTTGAACTCACTATGTAGCCCAGGCTGGCTTCAAACTTGAAGTGATCCTCCTGCCTCAGTCTCCCAAATGTTGGGATTACAGGCATGTGCCACCACACCTAGCTGGAAAACATAATGTTGAGTGAAATAAATCAGACTTGCAGGCTTGAATACTGTATGGTATCCCTCATTTGAGGGAGGCAAAATACAAACAAAGACAATGGCAAAAAATGGATATGAAAAGACAAAGGGACAGATCTCACCCAAAAGGCAAAAGATCCAAGAGAACAAGCAGAGGACAAAAGGAGAGGGGAATGGGAATTCAGAGAAATAAAGATATCCTAAAAACAAGAACCTAATAACCCAAACTTAAAATGGTAACATGTACACCATGTACTACAGTCAACTTTATGTAGCTGCAATTTAATACTGCATCTATGTGTTTGTTTACACTGCTTGTTGTTATATGCAAAAGGCACAATATATTATGGTCTGTAAGTCTGTGTAATTTTGGATAAATTTTAATAAAAAAATTTTTTAAAAAGGCTGTTATACTGGATTTGTATAGGTAACACTTCTTTTTTTGGATGCTGGGGATCGAACTCAGGGCCTTGTGTTTGCTAGGCAAGTGATCTATCACTTGAGCTAAATCCCCAACCCCAGGTATCACTTCTTTTACCCAAAGGCTTTTGCCTCACTATTTGGAGGCAGGAGCGGGCAGATGAGGAAAGAAACTAACATAAGGACAATCACATAGAAAGGAATATGGTGGTAGAGATTCTGTGACTTTCTCATAGGAAGCTGGGGAACAGTAAGTGCCAACTATTTGTCTCTCTCTCTTTTTTTTTTTTTTTTTTTTTGTGGTGCTGGGGATGGAACTCAGGGCCTTGTGCTTGCAAGGCAAGCACTCTAATCACTGAGCTAAATCCCCAGCCCCAGTGCCAATTATTTGAATACTTGCATATGTTATACTTGGTTATTAGCAGAATCAAAAGGAACCCCTCTCTGTGTATATGTGCATGTGTGTGTGCTGGAATTAAACCCAGATAGGCAGGCATACCACCCCTGGGCTACACCAACAAACCAGATTATCACTTTTCAATAGATTAAATAGCACTTCATAAAATTGAGCCTATTGTCTAACTGCTGTTTGGGAGCAGTGGGGTAGAAAAGGGCCTCTTAAGAAACACTGGAACTATGACTCTAGTTGTCTTTCTTTTGTTTTGTTGGAGACAGGGTCTCACTATGGTAATTCAGGCTGGTCTTAAACTCATGGCAATCCTTCTGCCTCAGCATCCTGAGTGCTGGAATGACAGATGTGCACCACTACGTCTGGCCCACCATGACTCTTTTTTTTGGGGGTGTGTGGTGCTGGGGATTGAACTCAGGGCCTTGTGCTTGCTATGCAAGTGCTCTACCACTGAGCTAAATACCCAACCCCTCTAGTTTTATCATTTATTTTCCTTGCAAAAATCTTTTAAAGGTTTCCATGGTCTGAAAAATGAAGGCAACACAGTTACGGAAAGATTGCTGGGATTCAGAGTAGAGTTCATATTCTGATCTCATCATACACACATATAAATATAAGCACATTTGGATATTTCTGAATATTAGTTTCTTCATTTTGATTATGACAGCAGCGCTACTGCCTCACAAGATACCTGAGAGTATTACCTGACAGAGTAGAAAGAACATACTGTTTAAATAAATGTTAACTAGGCTGAATTTGAATTCTAGGCCCAATTTTCCTTAACATTCTATAATCCTTATACCAAACACTCCCATCTCTATCTTTTACTTTCCTGCTTTCAGACTCACTGAAAGCCTGGAAATAGCAGTGGAGAACTCATGTTTTTGTTTTTGTTTTTGGACACAGGGCCTCTCTTTGTAGCGTAGGCTGGCCTTGAACTTGTGGTGATCCTCCTGCCTCAGCCACCCAAGTGCTGGGATTCCAGATGCATGCCACCATACCTGGCAGCAGTGGAGAACTCTTAAGAAGCATAACATGAAGTTTGCTGGGCCTTGGGTAGGACTTTAACAGCACATGTCACACAAGCCACAGCACCAAGATCTCATCTTGGAATCCTGAAGCTGGCTGCTGATAAACTCAGTACCATTCCTTACCCAGTCCTGTACCATGGTTTAATGTATATATGTCTCTTTCCCCCATCTTGGACTAAAAACTTTTGCAAGAGAGAGATCACACCTAACTGAAAGACTAACAAAAACCATGAAAACATAAAAAGCAGTACAAGAGGGATTATAAAACACCATGATACTGTATCAGAAAAACTGTATTCCCTTAGGTGTTCTGCACAAATTTAGGAACACGCCACTATGCGCCTGTTAAATCAATTTTCAATTTGGTGGCTCTAATTCTCCTGAAAACTACCCTTATTGATAGCAACCAATGCCAGAGCCAATTAAGATTAGCTGAACTCAAGAAAACAAAACTGGAAGTATTACGTTCTGATGGAAAAGAAAGGCAATGTACAATTGCAGACTGAGGCTTCTGATGCTATTCTCTTCACAGACAAACTTTACTGAGTGCCTACCATGCACACATGCCCTGCAAGCAGCAGCCAGTGAAGAGAAGCAGGATTGTCTGCTCTGAAGGAGGTGACTGTCTAGTAGAGGGAGAGATAATTAAAACAAATAAGGATCATAAAATAGTTTTGTGAGAGACATATAGAGAAGAAACTGGAAGAGAATGGAAAAAGAAACCAACAAATTTGCAACATGCACATAAAATCTAACCAAAACGAATACAGGTCTCTCTTTGGTACTTACTGCAAGTGCCAGAACACTTAATAAATACCCAACTAATCCCTTCACTGTCCTATGAGTACAGCATATTTCTCTATCCATTTGACAAAAGAGGAAACAGACTCACAGAGGTAAAAACTCCTGTAGGAGCAACACAATTATCAACTGGCAAGGTATGTCTTAACTCCAAGGTCACACTTTCTATCAGCAGTTCTCAAAATGTTACCCAGGGACCATCGGTTCTTTTCTTCCCTGAATATAAAGTGGAGTTTTCCGGAGGTTATATCATATGTGGTATCACAACAGACTGAATGCAGAAAAAAAGAGAATCCACCTGTATTTTATTAAGGCAGACATTAAAAAGTTTTGCTGCTGGGGATGATGATGCACAACTGTGATCCCAGCTCTTGGGAGGCTGAGGCAGGAGGATCACTACAAGTTTGAGGACAGCATCGGCTACATAGTGTGTTCAAGGCCAGCCTGAACTACAGAGCGAGACCCTGTCTCAAAAAAATAAAAAACAAAAATCTTATTTCATAAAAGTTGGACATGTTAAAAGGTAGTGAACTTACTACTGTAAGTCAAATTAATAAGTATTAAAATGATCTCGGGGCTGGGGATTTAGCTCAGTGGTGAGAGTGCTTGCCTTGCAAGCATGAGGCCCTGAGGTCGATCCCCAGCACCAAAAAAAAAAAAAAAAAAAAAAAAAAAAAAAAAAAAAAAAAAAAAAGATCTCCATTTTAATTGCTTATCTGTTAAGCATCAATAAAAACCTGGAAAATATGAATAGATATAACTCATAAAGCAAAATGTTTTTGGAATCCTAAATAATTTTTTTTTTAGACAAGGTCTCACTATGGAGTTCAGGCTGGCCTTGAACTCACTATGTAGCACTAACTGGCCTCGAACTTGCAGTGACCCTCCTACCTCAGCCTCTCAAGGGGAGATCACAGGTGTGTGCCACCTGGCCTGGTTCTAAAAAATTCTTAAGAATATAAAATGGGCAGGCATGGTGCTGCATGCCTCTAATCTCATCACTGTGGGAAACTGAGGCAGGAGGATTCCAACTTCAAACCCACTGAGAAACAGTGAGAACCTGTCTCAAAAGCAAAGTAAAGCCAGGCATGGCAGCTCAATCCGGTAATTCCAGCACTCAAGAGGCAGAGGCAGGAGGATCCCCAAGGCTAGAGTGGGGCTACGGTGGGGTACATAGTGAGTTCAAGGCCAGTTTGCAATACATAGTGAGACTCTGTTCCAAAAATAAAAATAAAAATAAAAATAAATAAAAGATAAAAGGGTAGAGATGTAGCTCAGTGAGAAAGCTCTATCTTCAATCCCAGTACTGCAAAAAGAAAAAGGGGGGGGGTGAAAAAAAGAAAAAAAAAGAACAAACACAAACGTAAAGGAGTCATAAGACCAAAAAGTTTAAGAACCACCATAAAGGCCCAGCATGGATGTGATATAGGCAGTTTTTGAGATTTGAATTCTTAAGGTCATGCAGCTTGAGTACAGCCAAAGGTGAAATGTCTTAAGCTTCTGCCAATTAGACATGGAGCTTTAATTTTAATTTTGACATTGTTCTCCCTCAGCCTTGAACTGAGCCATTAAAAACAGATTTCTTTACAGCAGCCCCTGCACAGAGTTTGCTTTAATTAGGCTGTCCGATCCACAAATTCAGCCTTTTAAGCCCTTAACATCTTCAAATTAAATAGTAGCTCCTGCAGACCACATGCCCCCAGCCTGCTTGCCAGAGAGAAACACAAAGCCTACCTGAAGAGACAACAGCTTTCCTCTGTCCTGGAGCAGCTAGTGCTCTGGCTGCACAGGGCTTGGGAAGACAGCTGTATTCCCTCATTCCCACTGCCTAGGTTAGCAATAATGCACATGCTGTGCTATAGCTGGGGAATGCCTCCAATGTAGCTCAATGCCAAGACATCCAATTAAAAGAGGTGTGCCAGAAGTAATTCTGACTTGCTGCAACTTGCAGGAGCTAGATGTACAGTGTGCTGTAGTACTGCAGCCTAAGGATGCCAAGCAGTAACTACTCCAGAACATAGATGATAATTATTTACGGATGATTATTATTAATATATGGTATTTGGGATGAGCCTGATGTGGTTTGGATTTTGCATTTAATACTTTGCACTCTTCAAATTTTCCCCCATATTCAGATTATAAATTAAATATGACACTGGACTAGATCTATAAGGGAAACGGGGCAGTGGAGGGAGGCTTCTCTAGGCAGAAGCACAGCTGCAGTATAAGATGTGGCTCAAAGGGAAAGGCTGGTGGTTACCATGACATTTTCTGGAAGAGGAATGGAGCTGGGATCAGATTGCCACAAGGGAGGCCCTCAGCAGTTCCTTCCTTTGAAAAAGAAGTTGTAGGAGACAATTAAGAGAAGACCAGAGTGAAAAGAGATCTATCTAGTCTGTTAATTTCCTCTACTTTGCAGGTTGCATTAAAAAAAATTTTTTTTTTTTTAGAGTTAAGCTCTGTGTTGGGCCTTAGGTATACAGCAATGAGTAAAAAATGTTTCCTGCCTTGGTAGAGTTCACCATATCTCAAAAAAACTGCAAATAAAAATATGACAAAATGTGATTTGGGGCTGGGGGTGTGTAGCTCACTGATAGAATACTTGTCTACTATGTACAAGGCCCTGGGTTCAATCCCCATAATGCAAAAGTGAAACAACACAACAACAATAAAATCTCATAATTAATGTCATATTAAGTTGTACACTAGGAAAACGAGAGGAATATGAAGACAGAGATTGTGGCTTGTGTCAGAAAAGATGATCCGTTAGTGAAGGGTTAAGAATGTGGTCTGGAAAAAGGCAACATGAACAAAACCTAAGGCTTGAAAGCCTGAGAAGTCTGTTTTGAGTTTAAACTACAAGTCATTTCGCATTCCATCCCCTACCTCCTCTCTCTATATGTACACATACATGTGTGTTTCTGTGTGTGTGTTATTTGGGGGGGTACTAGGGCTGAAACTCAGGGCCTTGTGCTTTCTAGGCAAGTGCTCTATCACTGGGCTAAATTCTTGACCCCTCACGTTCTACATTTTGTGAGTAAGGGCACAGGTCTATTTCAAAGGCATCCATAAGTGAATGAATATCTAATCTGGAATTTTAAAACCTGAGAAAGGTTTTTTTTTTTTTTGTGCTGGGGATCGAACTCAGGGCCTTGTGCTTGCAAGGTAAGCACTCTAACCACTGAGCTAAATCCCCTGAAAAAGTTTAATAAATAAAATTCTCAGAGTTTAAATTCTTTTAAATCTGGGATTCAGAACTCTTTGTTATGACAAAGGCTAATTACTAAAAACACTAAAATATAGAAAAGGTTATTTTTGTTATTTTCATATGCACATTCATTGTGTTTATAGGAAAAAGAAAATCTCAGAATATTTTTTTTTTTGCATAGTACTAGGGATCAAATCAAGGGATGTTCTACCACCAAGCTGCATTCTACTTTTTTGGGGGGTGCTGGGGCCTTTTCATTATTTTCGAAACAGGAGCTCCCTATGTTGCCCAGGCTGACCTCAAACTTGCAACCCTCCTTCCTCAACCTCCCCGGAGCTGGGATTTCAGATGTGTGCTACTGCAGCCCATTTTACAATCTTTTCAATAAAAGGCATATTGTCAATAATAGTTCTTAACACAAGTAACTTGAAAATATTAATCGGTGTTGGGGATTTAGCTCAGTGGTTAGAGTGCCTGCCTTGCAAGCACAGGGTCCTGAGTTCAATCTCCAGCACCAAAAAATAAATAAATAAAAAATAAAAACTATTTATCCCCCTATTCCCCCCCCCGGATTCCCTTGGGGAACAAAAGAGCAGCAGAAACAACTGACCTATATAACCAGATTCAGAACTCTTGCAGCACAGGAAGGGAAGAACATTACTGAGCCTTGTGCCACATATACTAGAGAAGATACAGTTCTTGCTCTATACAGGGGCTGGTAAACTTTCTTTCTATAGAGCCCGACCTGCTATTTCAACACAAAAGCTTACACAGACCATAGGTAAATGAATGCAGTGGTCTAATTTAGTCCACAAGGCCTTAGTTTAGTGATTTCCATCCAGAAGTACAAGTCTTTAGATATTTGATGACAAGCGTTCCATGAAGGGAGGCATGGTGGTACACTCTTACAATCCCTAGGCTCTGGGAGGCTGAGGGAGGAGGATTGTAAAGTTGAGCCCGGCCTGGGCAATTGAGCAAGTTAGCAAGACTGTCTCAAAAAAAAAAAAAAGGAAAAGAAAAGGAAAAAAGTAAGGAAGAAGAGGAGTTAGTTTCTTCTGGAGGCAGTTGTTGGTGGTGGGGTGGTGATGTTGTTAAAGAACCTTTCAGTACAAGGCATGCACTGTGGCAGGAAGAAAGAGGGCTGATTTGGGCAGAGGGCGAATGCTTGATGAGTCAGAGGTGGAGGCACAAAGACCTTTGTAGGTTCAAGATTTTGGCCTCTATCCTAAAGGTGCCAGGAAGTTATTGCAGGGTACTGAACAGAGAATTGATTTACTTTACTTGGTAATTCAACAAATACTTATTTAATGAGCACTTATCATATAGTAGGCATGTATAAGAAAAGGTCTCTGCCCTATATTAGACAAGGATTCCTGTGCCCTGCTAGAGAAGACAAACCATAAACAAGTGAATCTTGCTGTAAGTGCTAAGAAAAAATTCATCTCTGAGAAGGTGAGTTTAGTTATGCTAAGATTTCACGAACAGATAAAAAACAGCATGCAGAGCCAGGGACAGAGAATGGAGAAGAAAAAGTGGGCAAGAACTTGGCATACAGGAGGGAGAAGGGCACAGAGAGGGCTGGGGATTTAGCTCATTGGTTAGAGTGCTTGCCTTGTAAGCATAACGCCCTGAGTTCAATTCCCAGCTCCCCCCATCCCACACACAAATCAAACAAGAGGGCACCAAGGCCAAGGAAAGCCACTCAAATTTTCAGTAGCGAACTGATATGACCTGACAAGATTTACATGGAAAATAGATTGCAGGGGGATGTAAGCGGAAGCAAGAAAAACTAGGGTACTATTTTAGTGACCCATGCAAAAGATAATGGTGACTCAGAATATTGTGGTAGTAGTGAAGACAAAAAGCAGATTTGAAATTTCTTGGAGATAAAAATTACAGGACTTATAGAAGAATTAAAAATGATTCTTAAGAGATCTGGGCAGGTATGATGGTGCATACCTGTAATCCCAGCACTCAGGGGCTGAGGCAGGAGGATTGCCATGAGTTCAAGGCCAGCCTAGGCTACACAGGCCAGCCTGTAATTAGATTCTGTCTTGAAAGAAAAAAAAAAGAGGTCTGGCTTTGATAGTCAGGAGTACCACTTAGAGAGATAGGGGAACAACAGGGTTTTTTTGGGGGGGGGTGCTAGGGATTGAACTCAGGGCCTTCAGCTTGCTAGGCAAGTGCTCTACCGCTGAACTAGATCCCCAACCCCAAACAACAGGTTTGGAATGATGTGAAAACCAAAATTTTCTCTTCATTATGTTAGCTTTGGGGTGCCTAGGGCAGCCTAATCAAACAGGCATTCTGACATATAATTCTGGGACACAGACAGAAGGATAAGACTAGAGATTTAAACTTGGAAGTCGCTAGTTTTCAGATGGTAAATGAAGCTCTGGGACTGGATCACCTAAGGGAAGCATGCAGAGGACTCACAATTAAGCCCTGAGAAAAACCCAACATTTAGACATTAGGTAGAGAGGAAAAGTGGTTAGCAGAGAAGATTGAAAAGGAACAGCCAGGTAAATGGAAAAACTCTAAGAGTGAAGTGTCAGTGAAATCAGGAGAAGGGAGTTTCAAGAAAAGAGTAACTGTGTCAAATAGTCCAGGAAGATGAGAACAAAGTAACCATTGCATCTAGCAACACAGAAATCACTGGTGACCCTGACAAGAGTAATTCCAATGGACTGGTCAGAGAGAGGACACTGGTAAAACCTTAACAGTGAACAACAAGTGAGAAACTTGAATTGGCAGAGATGGAAATCTGGTTATCAGATTTTAAAAATTAGGATAGTAATTGGAGAGGCATGTGAGGGATACCCAAAAATAATCTGCATGCTGATGGGAACAGCATACATGTGTTGTTTTGCTGCAGTACTGCAGACTGAACCCAGGCCTTGTGCATGCCAGGAAAGTGCTCTACCACTGAGCTACACCCCCAGCCCTGGAAACCTAGTTTCATGAAGATAGGATTTGGTGGTTAGTTTTACTGGGAAATAATGGAAAGGAAGAAAACCAATGTTATGTGCAGTATTGATAGTGGTACCATTTATTGAGACCAATAACACAGGCAAATTAATTTTCCTCCAAAGACCAGATTGTTTCCATAACAATAAACAGGCTTTTTTGGTGAAGGAGACCTTTGCAGGGAAAGATGTAAAATGTGACCCGGTCTCTCCAACCTGTATCACTTTCTGATGTGATTAATCTCTTGATGAGATTAAAACCTTTCAGACAGTTATAATGATACTATGCTAATCTAATCTAGTAGCCACATAAGCCAAATGAATAAAAATAAGTCTGTACTAGTGGAAGGGATGCTAGATTCACAGCTGATGGGACAGCAGTCACGATTTTGTAATTAAAACCCTGAAGATCTAGGCCAGGCATGGTGACATGCACCTGTCCCACCTACTGGGAAGGCTGAGTCTGGAGGATCTTTTGAGCTGAGGAGTCAGAGACAAGCCTAGGCAACACACCAAGAACCTGGTCTCAAAAAGCAAAACAACACCAAATACTTAAAACTGCAGAAGAACGACACTTTTTTTTTTTTTTCTGAAGAGTCAAATTCAATATTGTTCACACTCTGGAATAACTTAACACTCCCTTGCTACTTGCGACATTACAGTGGATTTCCAATGGAAGTGTTTTTAGAGAGCTTATGCCTCCCCTTAAGGGAAAATTAGTATCAGTTCTTGTGACAACACAGGAAAATGAACTGCTCTGGCCAGTTCACGAGAGTGCTAGGAGAAAAAGACAGAAACTGCAAGAAGACAGGTTTAGACTTAGTCCATTCGGTTGTTTACGACAGGCGTTTAGAAAATGTTTGAAAAACAACCTAAGGAGAATGGACGGGCTTCAGGTAGTCTACAAGATCTCTGATCTTCAGAAAGGGATGAAGGTTACAACCATCTCCAGTAAGTTCTATCTGTATTATTCAACAATTCTGGAAGCGCTATAATGCAGCATAGCCCCCTAGCCTGATAACTGAGTTGCTGGAAGGTAGGATTTACATCCCAGAACAAACAATTAGATCACCTGATCGCAGGCCAGAATCGTTAGGTCCTTTCCATTCCCAACCTTTCGCGTGGCCCACTTTTCAGAAAGCTTCGTAGGACGGAACCCCACGAAGCCTGTTGATTCAACAGGCCACCAATTCACAGGTTCCAGGTGCTACTGCGTTTGGAAAAGCCTTGAAACTAAGAACAACTACCCTACGTTTGTCCCCCCTTCCCCCTCTCAGAGCAGTGAAGGCCTGGGGGGCCCCCTTCTTCCCGCATACGGCTCCCTAATGCCTCTTCCCTTATGGGACCAGGCCCTAGGAGCCCGGTTCCCCACCTGACCCATGAGATAAACACTCTCCAGTATGAACTCTACCTGCTTGATGCCCGCCGCTTGTAAGGTGCGCTAAGACCCAACCGAGGAAAATGGAGTCGTCGAACCGAGACTGGGAAAGGCTAGTACGGACCCACCGCACGGCCCCTCCGCCGCCACCACCGCCGCCGCCACTGCTGCGTCAACGTACGACGTCACTTCCGGCTCTCTGTCACTGGGAGTGGGCGGGCCGCTGCTTGCTCTCTTCTTACCCCGCCCCGGCTCTCTCCGAGATTTACATCCCGAGAGTGCGGAAGCTGGAAGAAAGCCGTTTAGGAAAGCAACTGTCACACAGGTCTCGACACACAGAGTGATCGAAGACAACCTGGTCCAGAGGGTTCCTTAGGCCACTCTAGCCAAAGGAACCATGAAGATCAAATAAGGGGTTCTTCACTTCCTCTTTTTCGTGGTTCCGCCCTCAACTTCCAGTTCCGGGGAGGGGCTAAATTTTCTTCGAAAATAGGGGCTCTGGAGGTCCAGCTAGAATGGCTGTCGTACCGCTATTGTTGTTCGGGGGTTTGTGGAACGCTGTGGGAGCATCCAATTTGGCTGTCGTTACTTGTGGTTCTGTGGTGAAGCTACTCAATACGCGCCATAATGTCCGACTTCACTCACACGACGTGCGCTATGGGTCAGGTACTGCTGGGGACCGGCTTTGAGTGGGCTGGGGAGGCCTGGTAGATTCTGGAGGGGGCGGGGCCTTGGAAGGTTGAGGTTATCCTGGGGACGTTTCTGAGGTCCAGAGGAGGTGAGATAGAGAACTGAGCTGTTCTAAGGCAACTTCGTCTTAATACCAGCATCTATTTGGTGAGCTACGTGCCAGGCATGTTACGTATGTACTTTTCCTTAATTTTAAGCATTTCAACGAGATAGATACTGTTACTCTCATTCCTTACAGATAACGAAACAGCTTTAGAAAAATTAAATCGCTTACATAAATCCTTCTAAACTAGTTAATGAAAGAGACAGGGTTGGATTCAAACCTGCCAAGGTACAAAACTTGCTTTCAGCTTCTCTGGGCTGTCTCTATTCAATGTGGGAAAGACAGACATGTAGAAAATTACAGTAAGGGCTGTATCTCTTAAGTCCTAAACCCCAAGACCTCACTCTTTGATTACAACCCACAGTTTTCTAGCTGTTTTGCACCTTACATACACTTTTAGCGCCTATCTTTTGGTTCCTTTTTACTCAACCTTAACTTTCTTATAAAAAACTTAAAGCAGTAGCAGGCGTTGCAGAAGAGAAAACTGACTTCTACCATATGAGATAAAAATGCTTAATAATAAATAATTTGTGGGTCCATTCACTCAGCATAGATTTAATGAACTCCTTCTGTGTGCCCAGTATCGTTCTGAATAACACATGACATACTGAATCTATCAAGTCACAAGAAAGAGAGCAAAAAAGACAAAAGAAGACGTTCAAAGGCTGGGGAATTAACTCAGTGACTGTCTACCTAGCATATGCAAGGTCCTGGGTTGCATCCCCATCACTGAAAAGAAAAAAACAAAAAGAACTGCTAGTAAGGTGTGAGGAGCATCTAAGATAACTTGGATGACTAATGATACTATTAGTTGAGAGAGGAAGTTCTCTCAGATGGGTTGGACTGTAGTTCATGATTGGGAGTGGGGGACCTGTCTGACCAGTTAAACTAGGAAAGGAACTGAGTTGTCCTTATTGGAATGTCTTAACAATCCTAACAATCCTAGCAACTATTCAAGTGAGCACTATGTTTTAGGCTTATTTTTAATTTGGTCTGGTTTCCTACTTTGGATCTACTGAATTAGGATGGAGGTAGAGAGAGGCTTAGCTGTAGGAAATTGTAGGTTTCAAATACTCTTCAGGCTGCGCATGGTGGCACATGCCTATAATCCCAGCACTTGGGAGGCAGAGGCAGGAGGATTGCTGCAAGTTCGAGACCAGCCTGGGCAACATAGTGCGCTCAAGGCCGGCCTGAACTACATAGTGAGACTCTGTCTCAAAAAACCAAAACAAACAAACAAACAAAAAACCCAAAAAATAATCAAATACTCTTCAGGTAGTTTGATGGGCAGCCAGATTTGGGAACCAGGATCAGACTGGAACTCAGAAGAGGGATCTGTGCTAAACCTGAGGTAGAGTTAGATACAACATTGGGCAGATAGTGTTTGTGGTGTGATAAGAGTAGATGAAACTGCTCAGGATGAACTGTGGTTCTCAGTCTGAATATTCCAGTAAATTCTGTGTCAACTTGAACCATTGGAGATACTTGTTAAAAATACAAATGCTTTTGTTTTGAGTGGGAACAAGTGCCTAAGAACTACAGATAGAAATAGAAATAGAATTCTGGGTAATCCCAAAGTATAAGGATTGGGGTGGGGTAGAATAAGTGAAAGAGGAAATGTAGACCATAATTTAGTGAGTAGGGCTGTGAGGACTGAGAGCTGTGAGGCCAGTAACTAGAAGTAGGGAGAGTTAGTTTGCCTGTTTTCTTTCCTTTACCTTTTTAAAAAAAATGTAACAAAGTACTCTAAGTATGGTGGCAGATGTCTGTAATCCTAGCACTGTAGAGGCTGAGGTTCAGCCCAGTTTAGGCTAGACAGCAATTTCAAAGCCAGTCTGGACTACATAGTGAGAAAATGTTCTAAAAATGCAAAAACAGAAAACAGTAGCAAAGTCTAGCCCAGTGAGAGAAAACAGTAGAGAGGAACTGATAGTTTGTTACATTTCCCCAGATAACTAGTACCTAAAAGGTATAAAGTGTTAGGTGGTAAAAGTATCATTAAAAGCTTGTGGTCAGGTAGAGCCCAGGAATTGAAGGCAAAAGTGAGAGGAACAGGTGAGAGTATTTGAGGAAAGTATCTGGGAAATACCATATGGGGTGCTTTCAAAGAATTGGGAAATGAATGAGGCCTAGGGTAAAAAATATCCCTGGAATTTATGAGAAAGTAACCCATCTGCAGGAGCTTGACAGAAAAGAAGGCAGGAGGAAGAAAGGTGACCTTTGTGGAATATAAGTGGTAGAGTGTTAGTTCCACAAAGGTCTTCTCAGAGCTGCATACTATTCATCCTTTCTAACACTCCACTGTAAAGTGGGGATAATAATAATGCTTAACTCATAGAACAGATACATGTATTAAATAACATGTGGGCAAAGGACTTGGGTTAGTGCCTGAGACCTGCTAAATGCTCAGTATATATTAGTTACCTATGAATTTTACATATATATTTTTTTCTTTTTTGGAGACAGGGTCTCACTATGTAGCACAGGCTGGCCTTGAAGTCACAGTGAACCTCTTTCCTCAGCCTCCCTAGTGCTGGGATTCCAGGCATATGTCACTACACCTGCCTACATATTTAACCTGGTATTTTAACCTGAAGCATTGCACCAATTAGGGTAGGAGTCACTAAATTTTAGATGACCCAAGAGTGTTTTGTTGTTATTGTTTTTGATACTGGGCATTGAACTGAGGGCCTTCACACTGAACTATAGATCCCTAGCCATTTATTTATTTATTTGTTTGTCTTTATTTTGAACCAGGGTCTAAGTTGCCAAATTGCTTGGGTTGGGCTTTAACTTTTGATCCTCCTGTCTCAGCTTCCCAGAGTGTTGGGATTACAGTTGTGTGGTGCCAGTCAGTTAAGTATTTTTGTAGTACTGTATATTGATGGGCTACTCACGGCAGTTTGGGAGTTGTATTGGCTGCTTGAATGAAAGTTGATGGCATAAAGTTCTTATTTTAATTGTAAAATATAAAAAAATTATTTTAACACATAGTAGACATTGAATAATATTTCAAATATGTTAAAATTATGTACTTAAATATCTGACATATTCTAATTTATGTATTTAGTGCTCTTTAGAGCAAATTCTTGGAATTTTCTGATCTGGCACACTCTTAAATATAGCGTATCATATAATTAAAACTATGGTATATGAACACATTTAGTATTTTACATAAATATTTTAGTATGGTAGAAGAAAAAAATATTGCCAAGCATAGCATTTCTTTTCCGCCCTTGCATGTCAGTTTTATGACACAAGGCACATTATTGCCCCTAGGAAAGAGAAGAGTCAAATTGTGTTCACTTGCCTTTCTTTTTTTGACTGCAGGCAGTGGGCAGCAGTCAGTGACAGGTGTAACCTCTGTGGATGACAGCAACAGTTACTGGAGGATACGGGGGAAGACTGCCACAGTGTGTGAAAGAGGAACTCCCGTCAAATGTGGCCAGCCCATCCGGCTGACACATGTCAACACTGGCCGAAATCTCCATAGTCACCATTTCACTTCACCTCTTTCTGGAAACCAGGTGAGGTGGCATCCAATGGATCACTGCTGCTCTGCATTACTTGGTGGCTTGTTATTTGATCTCTGGGTTCTTAACCCTTTCTTTGTTTTCTTTTTTTTTGGTGGTAGGAATTGGAACCAGGGCCTCGCACATACTGACTACATGCTCTGCCCATGGAAATGAATCCCCAGCTCCTGGACCACTTGAACTTTTAGGGGATATAGACCTATTAGTGTATTCTTGCCTTCTATCTTCTACTCTAAAACATTAGCAGGATAAATTTGTTGTAGATAATGAAGCAATATTGATACATTTTTATCAACTAAAGTCCATAGTTTATTCTAGTTTACTTACTTTTCACTTAATGTTCTTTTACTGTCCCAGGGTATTGCATTGCATTTAGTTGTCTCATTAGATTCCTGTTGGCTGTGATAGTTTTTCAGACTTTCCTTGTTTTTGGTAACCTTGACATTTTGGAGGATTGCTAGTAAGGAGTATTGTTGATGCCCCTCTTTTGGGATCTGTCTCATATTTTTCTTATGATGAGACTGTGTTTATAAAGAGATTTAGGAAGTAAATCACAGAGGTAAAGAGCTGTTTTCATCACATCCTATCAAGGGTACATCTATTACCTGGCTTATGTTTGCTGTTGACCTTGATTACATGGCTAGTTTGTTGAGTTTCTTCTTTTTTTTTTTTTTTTTTTTTTTTTTTTTTTTTTTTTTTTTTTTTTTTTTTTTTTTTTTTTTTTTTTTTTTTTTTTTTTTTTTTGTGGTGCCGGGGATCGAACTCAGGGCCTTGTGCTTGCAAGGCAAGCACTCTAATCACTGAGCTAAATCCCCAGCCCCTGTTGAGTTTCTTCTTACAGTTATTCTTTTTACTGTGCTCCTTTCTGTTCTGAACTCCTAGAGGAAATTACTATATCCATTCCACCCTTAAGCAGTGGGGAGTTACGCTCTCCTACTTTAGGTTGGAATAGCTAGTTTATTTGGGATTTTCCCCTATGAGAAATCTGTCTCCTTCCTAATTTATTTGCTCATTTATCTATATCAGTATGAACTTATGGTTATATATTTTATACTTTGAATCATAACGCAGTATAACTGTCTTCATTTTGTTTCTCAATTCCAACTTGTCACTGGGAATCATTTCAGTTAGGTGTTATAAGTATGTCCATTTGACAGACTGTCTGTGTGTGTGTGTGTGTGTGTGTGTGTGTGTGTGTTTTAAAAGCAGTTGCTTAGTTTCTGAACTATAAAATGCTCAAGGCTCATCTTGTTTATTTCTTGCCCTTCTCTAAGAATCTTCAGTTTTTCCAAGGAGCTCTACCTCCCTTTATTGGAGAATGGTATTAGAACCAAGATTTAGGTCCCAGGTGAGCTTACTGACACTTGGGCATTCTTTCAGACCCTCTCTTTTGACGGAGCAAAGAAATGTTTGTGTGTATGCAAACCTATATGTGTGTGTAAATATACACACACATCTATTGATATGCTTAGCCATCTGTGTCTATATTTAAGTTAAAATCAGTTCTTTCTGATGTCTCCAAATCTAATCTATTACCACATAGATCATTGTAGCCTCTTTTCTGTACTTATAAATTCCCGCTGAAACAATGAGATACTTGACTCCTATCATCCACCGTCCATTTACTTGTAGAAGCATCAGAATTGTTACTTGTAGTAGTACGTACAAGTGTAGTAGCATCTGAATTGTTAACTGAACTCCTATGGGGTACTTAATTGATTTCATAGAGTCCTGTGCTTATGTGCAGTTCCTTTTGCCTTTAGTTTTACAGACTCCGTTTCCAAATGGCTGTTTTTTGACATCTAAAGTTATGATTATATTAACTACTAGATTTTTGGTTGTCGTCATTTAGAAAGTAAGTATTTAGTCTTAAGGAGAATGAGATTTAGATGAATGATGGAATATACAGAATCAGCTATATTTTCTTTAATTAATATTTACTATCTCATTCTCACAGTTGTAAGGTGATCTTGTCATCATTTTATAAGGAACAAAATGAAGGGTCAAAGAAATTACAGCAGACGTGATCAAGCTGAGATGCAAGGTCTACCTGAATCTAGAGCCCATTCTTTTTCCAACTTTCTCACTCGGTCACTTAAAAACTAGTTACAGGAAACTAGGGATATAGTTCAGTGAGTATGTGCTTAGCATTGATCCTGGATTCAATCTTCAGCATACACGTGTGTGTGCACACACACGGAGGGGGGGAGGGAGGGAGAGAGAGAAAAAAGGAGAAGAGGAGAGAGAAAGGGGATGATATTTAGTTAGAGGCAGGAATATTTAAAGTCAAATAGCAAGAATCATAAAGTGTTTTAAAAGACCAAGTACAGTGGTGCATGTCTGTAGTCCTAGCTATTTAGGAGGCTGAGACAAGAGGATCACTTAAGCCCAGGGTAACATTGTTAATGTGCGTGAATTTCCCTCTATGTTTCTTTCTCCAAAATGATAAAAATTTATTATCAGTTACTATTATTGTCACTTAATAGCTATTCAAGAAGCTGTCTCTAAAGACAAAAAAAAAATTGAGACTATAATAGAAAATGTAAGGCAAATATAGTATTAATTGCAAACTCAGGGCTCGGACCATAATCTTATGGTAATTAATTTCTTTTTCTCTGAGGTGTCCTTTGTGTCTTATTTTCCTGCAGTTACTTTATTTTTCAACAGCACTGGAAAGCCTTTTATTTGTCACTTTTGTGCAGCTTCTTTTTCTTCCCATTGCCTTGCTTACTCTTCAGATCTGGATGTCAGCCATGCTAATGTTGCCACCTTCTGTGTTTTCCAGGAAGTGAGTGCTTTTGGTGAAGAAGGTGAAGGTGATTATCTGGATGACTGGACAGTGCTCTGTAATGGGCCCTACTGGGTGAGAGATGGTGAAGTGAGGTTCAAGCATTCTTTTACTGAAGTACTGCTGTCAGTCACAGGAGAACAATATGGTCGACCCATCAGTGGACAAAAAGAGGTACATGGCATGGCCCAGCCAAGCCAGAACAACTATTGGAAAGCCATGGAAGGCATCTTCATGAAGCCCAGTGAGTTGCTGAAGGCCGAAGCCCACCATGCAGAGCTATGAGTCCGGAGGTGCCGAGTCACTGTCACTATACAGTATTCAGAGACATCTGTTGCTCCTTCACCCAGGGATCCCTGCCACATGTCACGTGGGCAGTGGCCATGTTCCCATGGAAATGAAGATGCACAATAGAAAGCAGTGGCTGTGTTTGGAAACTGCAGTCCTTTGCCCTGGACTTGGTTGCTCTCCTAAACCTGAGTCAGTTCTGAGTAGAGGACTTGCTGGTGAAGGCACAGATGCTTTTTATTCATACTAAGAAACTAGGGAAGTTTCCCTCTTAGCTGGGAAATTTCTCCTCCTCAGGTGCTTGGCATCATGAGTTTTTTGTTTTGTTTTGTTTTTTTCAGTACATGTCTGCAGTACATAATGATTACATTCATTGTGGGGAGTTGGTATATGTACATAACACATCTTAATTCTCTTTATATCCCCTTCTCCCCTCCTTGGATCTGTTGGCATGGATTTTTTGTTTGTTTGGGGGGGGTGCTGGGGATTAACTCAGCATGGAATTGTTATTGTGTGTGGATTCTCCTCTATTTTTCTTTCTCTGAAATGATAAAAATTTATTATCAGTTACTATATTGTCACTTATTAATAGTTATTTCACGATCTGCTTAATCCTCAAGTCCTAAAACTTTGGAATTGCTGGAAACCTTCAGCATGGGCCATTTTAGGAGGTTTACTTACGTTCAAACTTTTTCTTTCTGTCCCTTCACTTCTCCCCAGGCACCTCATATTACCAAATTTTTGACTAAGTATGGCTAAAGATGATCAAAAAATAGTATAATGAGTAGCTAATAAAAGGTTTTACTCTGGGTCTGTTTTTGCAGATGAGAAAAAGGGTAGTGGTAGAAAGAAGTATCAACATTAATTAACTACTAAATACTAGGCATCAAGTTATAGCTATTACCTCATTTAATCTTCACAGAAATTATAGGGTAGACGTTGGTTTTACCAATGTAGAACAGAACAGTTGAGTATTGTCTGAATCTTTTTTTGGGGGGGGTTGTATGGGGGGTCTGGATAGGGATATAAATTGAATTCTTTTTTTTTTGGTACATTGAATTCTTTAAACTAGTAAATCATTTAGGGATAGGAATCTAGGTGTGGTTGACTTGCTCTTTTTACTCTGCTACAATTTTTATATTTAGCTCTTGGGAGACAGCACCTTTTTTTGGTTGACAGGATAGGGATATCTTTTTTGAAAGAGTTATGGGAAAGTTTTTTTTGTCCTCTGACTACCTCATTTTCTTCTTTCCTGGGCCAGTTAATTCCAGCAAGTTTGCTCCTATATAATTTTTTTTCTTTTTCAGTCTTGGTTTTGTTGCTTTTTGTTTGTTTTTCGGGTGCTGGGGATCAAACTCAGGGCCTTGCACTTGCTAGGCAAGTGGTCTACCACTTGAGCTAAATCCCCAGTCCTTGGGTATTAGGTATTGAACCGAGAGTCTTAACCTTTAGCAGTATCTCCAGCCCTTTTAAAATTTTTAAATTTTGAGACAGGGTCTTGCTAAGTCACCAAGTTGGGCTCGAACTTAGATTCCTCTTGCCTGGGTTTCTCAGATTGCTGTGATTCTAGGTCTGTACCATCACACAGCCTACTCCTATATCCTCCAAGCATGGCAGTAGTGAACAGAGGTGGCTGCCATCTGCTAGAATTTCACTGATTAGCAAGGTTTTTTTGTTTTTTTTTTTTTTTTTGAGACAGTGTTACTATGTACTGTAGTTAAGGCTGGCCTTGAACCCAAAACGATCCTCCCTCCTGAGTGTTGGGATTACAGGCATGCACCACCATGCCTGGCTGGCAAGCTTTTTTGTATTTAGAAACTTCTGGGTTTTTTTTTTCTTTTTTTCTACTTGCTTTTATAAGATGTAAATGTTGAACATTTAGAGATACCAGTTCTGTGCCAGACATGATGGCCTATGATGTGAAGACTTGGTTTCTTTTACAACAATTTGTAGTCTGTAGTCTCAGACCATGAATTAATAGAGTTCTATCTCTGCCTCTATCCCTTTTCCTTATTCCACTTCAACTGTTGATTCCTTAGGAATCAGTATTGTCAATAAAATGGACAATGGAATCAACATTTTAAACTCTGAGATTGCTGCTAATAGGGGTCATAACAGTCAAGGGAGAAGTAAGGAAGTAATAGATATCTTAGCTGAATAAAAAATAGATGGAACAAGATGAAAGGCAGTAGGGAGATGGGTTACAAGGCACCTCTCCTTGTACAGTTTCTGGACCTTCCCTGAGTGTTCAAGGGACATACACTGATGAAGCCTACTGATTTTAAAGATAACAGAAATAATGATGTTGGAACATAATTATGACCTTGAAACAGCGGGGCCTCTGGGGAAGATGTGAAATAACTGATTTAAGGACTAGGTAAGGAAGGAAACTAGTTGGAGGAGTAAAAGCAACTTTGAGCAACATGTCGATGAAAGTTGAAATGGTGTTTTATCTGAGTGAACCACACACAAAGTACTCTATAACGCTGAATTTTGAAATCCTCAGGATTTCTTCAGTGTTAATAAATTAGTATTAGTAAACTATACTTTAGTATCAATAAATTATACTGTATTAGTAAATCATTCAGATAGTGACTTAAAAACTAGATATGGTGGCTCATACCTGCAGTCTCAGCACTCCAGGAGGCTGGGGCAAGAGAATTACAAATTCCAGCCCAGCCTGGGAAACTCAGGAATTTATGGAGACCCTGTCAAAAAAAGAAAAGTCTGGGGATATAGTCCTGTTTCAGCCTCCTGCTGGGATTACAGGCTTGTGCCAACACGTAGGGCTAACGAAGATATTGGCCCATAACATCACAGTCATTTTAAGGTACTTTTTTGGCCGGGCGGTGCTCGGAATCATCAGGGCTTTGCAGTTGCTAGGCAAGCGCTCTACCACTTGAGCTAAATTCTCAGGCCCCGTTTTAAGGGACCTTTGTCCAATTCATTTTACAGAGGAGGAAGCAGGCAAAATTAACTATGACCCGAACTGACCTTGAATTCTGTATTTCATGTACAATAATTATGTTTTGCTTACCAGGTAAAGTGTTGTTGAAGGACAAGAACAATATTGACTACTTCTGCAGTATCCCTTCTCCAGTTTCAGGTCCAGTTCCTGCTATACACATTGTAGGAACACGTTTTCCAGTTAAGTGTCTGGAAAGGTGCTGCCTACACAATAGGTTAATACATATTAATTGACCAGACGGTATTCGGGCAGTTTCTCTTGTGGGTGGAATGAGGTGGAATTTCTGAGGACTTTTGGTTACCTCTTGGTTTCCTCCTCAATCATTTTTAGAAAGGATCTTTGAAGAATACAGAAATTAGTATTATTTCTGACCCAAGGGTATAATTTGGGCCGACTTTGCAGTCCAGGCCTCGAGGGGCGAGGTTGAGTCTAGCTGCCTTAGGAAATGTGCTTTGAAAGTGGCACTCTGAGGCTGAAAGGAGCTAGCCAGGTCACCGCCAACCTGGGCAGGAGGCTGGAACTCCGACCCCCGGCAGGCGGGGCACTGCAAGGCGCGCCCGGGGCGGGGCGCGTTCGTCAGCGACTTCGCGGCCGGCGCCCCGCCCCTGCCCTCGGCGGCGTCCTCCGCAGCCACGCCCTCACTCCGCGCACGCCGTCGGTCGGCCTTCCAGGCTCCCGGGCGCGGGGCGGGGCGCGGGAGAGAGAGAGCTGGCTGGCTGGCGGGCCGCGGGGGGCGGAGCGCGCGCGCGCGCACCAACGCTTCCCCGCTCGGCCTTGGCCCTGCGCGCGCGGCTGGTCGGCCCGCGGCGGTGCTGCGCGGTTCCGGCGTCGGGGCCCGGCATGGCGGGGGCCGGGGCCAGGCCGGGCCGGACCCGGACCTAAATGCCTCTGCTTCTCTCTGCGCTGTTGGTCTTGCTGCTGGTTGCGCTTGGCGCCCTCTTCTTAGGCCGGTGAGGGGCTTCTGCCCGCAGCGGTCGGGGGGAGGGGAGGGACAGGAAGAGAGACTGAGGAGGGGGCGCGCGCTGAGCGTGCGCGGGAGGCGGAGGGGGTGGTATCGAGGAGGGGGCGCGCGGGGAGAGCTGCTGGGTGGGGCTACGAATGGAGGGAGAACGGGGGACTGCCGAGCTTCCGAACTGGATAGGTATTTGGAGGAACAGACCTTGCGCGGTGGTCTCTCTTTCCCGCTCCACACGCCCCTGATGTCCCCTTAACTGGGCGCGAAGGGCACCTGCAACCTTGCCCGGGAGACCGCGATTGGGAGGACTGTTGGCCCGCGGGAGCTGCTCTTGGGCTGGCCGATGAGACCCCGCAGTGCCTTCTCGCGGACACCTGTCTGTAGGGTGGGGGTGGAGACAGAGACCCCTGGAGTGTGTGATGGCACATTTGACGTGTTTGCTTCCAATTTGACTCCTCTTGGGTCCTTTTTGTCCTACTTCGGGTTCCTAAAGATTTGTGGAATAGCTTTTTTTTGGTCCCTTTTTAGAGGGTGGAGATGTTTATCTGGTTTCGTCTGGGCGGAGGAGTCATTCGGGGTTAGGGTCCTGGTTAGTGCGGTTGAATGAGTGTGCCAGAGGGCTTCTTTCCGTGACTGGAGAGTTGCCCAGAAAAATCTAGCTGCAGAATACGACTCTTTTGCAAGGCCTTCCAGCACCAACACAAGGTATGGGAGCCATAATTGGGAGAGGGTCCTATGAACTCACAGGGATTTTTCTGTAGGTGGCTTGTAGTACGGTTGGCTACCAGGTGGTGTCAGCGGAAGCTGCAGGCGGAGCTAAAGATTGGCTCCTTCCGCTTTTTTTGGATTCAGAATGTCAGTCTTAAGTTTCAGCAGCACCAGCAAACAGTGGTGAGTTCTGGGAAGCACCCTGAGTGAGTGGGGGTGGGGGTAGTGGAGAGGTTGATCCAGCTGAATTTCAACTTTTTTTTGAATTTCAACTTTTGCGTTCCTTTTTTTAAGTAAAAAATTCCTGGTGACTTTGCTAGTTAACCCCACCTTTGGTATTTCTTTGCTAAGATGATCTTACAGCTGTTCTGGGAATGCTGGGATTGATGCAAGTTGTTCAGTTAAAAAATGTTAGTAGGGAACAAATTGTCCAGGGCACATAAGAAAGATACAGAAGTAAAGATAAAAGGAACTAGAAAAGCTTACTGTTCTAATTTAAGAGAGGAAACAGGACAGCATATCCATAAAAGAGAAACACTAAGCAAGTTCAACTAACATCATTATGAGGAACAAGATCCTAAGTGCTGAAAACCAGTAGAAATGGAATGGGGTATATTTAGTAGGAGGGTTGACAGCACTTCCTCCTCTTCTATGACCCAGAACCTTTCCTGGCTTGTTAAGCTGCTCACTGCTTACCTAGCTACTAGTATACAGAGCTTTCTCTTACACTTTTTTAGGAAATTGATAACGTGTGGATTTCCAGCAAGCTCCTTAGCCATGATCTGCCGTGAGTACCTCATATCTTTATTTTTCCCCTTGGGGAATATTTTAGGATTTTTACAGAATAAGATTCTTCTACAGAGGCCTCTAAGCCCAGAGAGGGAGAGATATTCTTACTGGAGTCTCCTTGTTAGTCTGAGTGCTATTACCTTTTGAGACAGTTGTTAATAATTGCTCTGAGACTGTCCTCCGTGATTCAACCTATGTATTTAGGGACAATGGAGAATCAATGTGAGGGAGGAGAGGAGACTGCTATGAAGGGATGGACCCAGTGGCATTAAGGTTTCTCTTTTGGGCAGACACTATGTGGCATTGTGCTTTGGAGAAGTACGCATCAGAACGGACCTACAGAAAGTTTCTGGCCTGTCTGCCCCATTCTCACAGAGAACTGGGGTGGATCAGAAAGAACTGTCTTTCAGCCCCTCCTTACTGAAGATCTTTTGCCAAGTGAGACTACTACTTCTCTTCTTCACTGTACTCCAGGGAGAGTTGGCATTGGAGTTGTGGGTGGATTTTTCTACTATTTGGGGGGCATAATGCTAAGATCTACCTCTCTTTCTCAATTGGAAGGGTGTTGCCTTGACATTAATTATTCATTCTTGTTCATTTTTTCCAGCTATTCTCCATTCACGTAGATGCTATAAACATCATGGTTCTCAAGGTGGCTACCTCTGAGTCCTTGTGGCACATTCAGATCAGTAGAAGCAGATTTCTTTTCGATAGCGATGGGAAAAGGTAAGGACTGGGTGGGAGAGGGTCTGGTAGTCTTATTCTTGCCTTGGGTTGCTTCAGGGAAGGTGGGTTTCAGGGCCTCCTCATTATCAAGGCGTCAAGTCCTCATTCTGTCAAATTTGAGGAGAGGCTAGATTAGGTCTTTGACCTGCCTTGTCCTTTCTAGCCAACAGAGCTTGATTGGAGGTAAATGGTGAGGAAAGGGGGCCAAGCGCTCTTAATCTTTTCTTTTTCCTAGGCTAATCTGTGAGGTGAGCTTATCTAAGATCAACAGCAAAGTTCTGAAGAGTGGTCAGCTGGTGAGTATGCAATGGTGATTGTGATGCCTCATTTTCTCCTACGGGTGTGAAGGCACTTAGAGCCTACAGTCTAGATTCTGTGTCTTTATGGGATTTGCTCAAGGCAGTACCCAGTGTCCCAGGCCGTTGCGTTTTCACCCAAACCCCTCCAAACTCCCTGTGCATATCTCAGAGGCTAATGTTCCCTTTAGGAGGACACCTGCCTAGTGGAACTCTCACTGGCTCTAGACCTGTGTCTCAAGGTGGGCATCAGCAGTAGACATCTGAAGGCTGTCACAGTGGATGTGTGGACACTCCATGCTGAACTACACGAGGGCCTCTTTCATAGTCAACTCCTGTGTCAGGGGCCAAGCCTGGTATCCAAGCCTGTTTCCTGTTCAGGTAAAGTCCCAGTCATTGAGCTTCTGGGCTGCCTTATTCTCAAGGGTTATTTTGGAAATAGAAAAAAACAGTGGTTCCATTATTCATTGAGGTTTGAGTTGTTAGTCACCATGGCTTTTGACACTGAAGATAGCGGAAATAGGGCATTTATTTGTGCTCAGTGAAAGAACTAACATTTAAATGGATACCCATTATGAATTAGACTCGTACTATGTATTTTGTATGTGTTTTCTCACTAGATCCTCAGCTTTTCATAAGTAAGGGAACTGAATCCCATGATGGTTAGTTAGGTAACTTGGCTAAGGTCTCATAGCTAGTCAGTAGTAAAAATGAGGTTTAAATTATCTGGCCCTGAAGTCCATATTCTGTCTGTGATATCAACCTGCTCCTATACTGTTTATTTTTTTAGTGTCTAGGGAAGAGAGTATACCAGGTACCTGGTTCTGTGGTGTATTCGCCTTGTGACTTTACTTGGCCATTTTCTTAGCCTACTTTATTTGACAAGATTTGCCCATTAGAGGTAGGGATTCTTGAAGAAATTGAGGGTATTAAGGATTGATGGCTCTTATGTTATTCGTTCGTGTTCTCAGAGGTGACAGAGAACTTGGCTGAGCCAACACTTCCTGGCCTGTACCTCCTCCAGCAGCTGCCAGACCAGGTGAAGTTGAACATGGAGAACACAAGTGTGGTCCTGTCCATGAATAGTCAAAAGAGGTGAGGTCTACCCTGACACAGTATGGAGAGTGATAATGTGAACTATATGCTGGGATCTCCATAACCAGTCCAGCACATGCACTGATCTTATCTGAGGAGAAGGGAAGTAGGAATGGCATTCTATGTCTTTCTGAGCCAGAATCTGTCTCTGGGCTAGGCACCTGACTTGGACACTGAAGCTGCTACATTTCCTGTACCACCGTGATGAGGATCAACTGCCCCTGAGAAACTTCACTGCAAACTCTGATATGGCACAGATGAGCACTGAACTCCTATTGGAAGGTTCATGAATGGGGGTACTGGTACTGACAAAATGAGAAGACCAGGCACTCTCTTTGCTCATGTCCCACGTGATCTCCTTAATTTAATATTAGTATGTGAGTGGGAGGGGGGAACATACTGAGAGGAAATAGCCCCAACTCACAGTGTTAGTGACATCGCCTTGCCTGCCTCTGATCGTTTCCTAGTTCTTCCTCTTGCCCTGTCTGCTCTTCTCTAATCTGTCCCCTGGCCTCTTACAGATGGGTTGTTGCTGTCCCAGAGTCGCCAGCGCATTGTCTGCCTCAACTCCCTGAAGACTAGTGTGCAGGTGTGATTACTGTAGTACCAAGAGTTGTTCCTTTCTACTTTCTCTCTGTAATGTTACATTAAAAGTTAATGAGGAGCTGGGGGTGTAGCTCAGTGGTTAGAGTGCCTGCCTCCTAAGCACAAAACCCTGAGTTCGATCCCCAGCACCAAAAAAAAAAAAAAAAAGTTAATGAAATAAAACTCAAGCCCACATTTTGCTTTTCTCATTTTCAGGTGACCACTATTGATCTCTCAGCCTCTCTAGTTCTGAGCACATGTATTATTCACTACCGGCATCAAGAATTTTCTCACTGGCTGCACATGCTAGCATTGGAGACTCAAGGGTCTAGTTCACCTATTCTTAAGCAGGGGAAAAAAAGGTCCGTTTAACGTTTTTTTAGGCACCATCTTATCAGGTGGATTTTCTTGGTACAAAATGGCATCTTGTGTTAAATACATATTTGATTATTTGCTCCGTCTAAATCTTAGAAGCGATCCTGTTTTCTTTCCCAGGACTGGAGATTGAACCCATGGCCTTCACTTTGAGCTACATCCCCAGCCTTTTTGTTTTGTTTTGTTTTTTTGAGACAGTGTTTCACTATGTAGTTCAGGCTGCCCTTGAATTTACAGCGATCCTCTTGCCTCAGCCTTCCAAGTGCTGGGATCACAGGTGTGTCCCACCACACCCAGCCTGCAATCCTGTTTTATATGTCTTCCGCATTAGACCAGACTTCTTGATGGCAGGAAGTTGGCTTCATTTTTGTTTCCTCAGTGCTCAGCACAGTGCCTTATACAAATGAAACATTTGTTGAATTTAAAGAGTCTTGTCTGCCTTATGTTATAAGATGGCAGTGGCAGGGCCGCAGAGCTAATTCTGTCTTTGTCTAGTACTTTCATTGTACTACACGGAGAACCTAATGGATTGAAAGTGATATTTTTTGGTTATATTAGGTTAAATCGTGTCATATGGTTGATGTTCTCCATATTGACCATGAAAATGGCAATTTCATGTGGTTCAACCTCATGTCTTTCTGAGGTTCGTGCAGGTTACCATTGGGAGCAACAAGCTGACAAGTCTAGCCTTTAATTTCTAGTCATAGCCAGTTTTAAGAATCACAACAAAACCATATTCTCAACCTGATTCTGAGAACTTTGGTAATCTACTCCATGATAGGAATTATTTCCTTACCAAACAGTGATGTCTTAGGTATGGTGGCACATGCCTGTAATTCCAGCACTCCGGGAGGCTGAGGTAGAAAGACTGCAAGTTTGAACTGAGCCTGGGCAATTTAGTGCCTTACCAAGACCTTGTTTCACAATAAAAAAATTTAAAAAGGCTGGGTTTATAGCTCAGTGTGAAGGCCCGGGGTCCAATCTCCTGTGCTGCAATAACAAAACAATATCTTATCCTTGTGTAGAACCTTCCCTCAAATCCTGGCTCCCATTATCTTCAGCACCTCCATCTCCAATGTCAACATTTCCATTCAGCTTGGAGATACACCACCTTTTGCCTTGGGATTCAATTCCATCTCTCTGGGTAAGCCTCTGGGACAGAAAGGGAATCAGTTAAAGGGCACCAGCAGAGCTAGCCAGAGTGGCTTAATAGAACTCCTCTTTTTCAACTTTGTTCAGATTACCAGCACCTCAGGCCACAAAGCATCCACCAGAGAGGCGTCCTAACCGTGGATCACCTCTGCTGGCGGGTGGGCAGTGATTCCCATATTCAGCGGGCACCACACCCACCCAATATGCATGTTTGGGGCGAAGCGCTTGTCCTGGACTCCTTCACACTACAGGTGAGTGAAACTTTGGTGAGTAGGGGCCTGTGTAGTTTCCTGTCCTAACATGCTTCAAAGCACTGAGCAATTCTTGGCAGTATCTGTGTGCTTTTAGTGGAGTTCCTCTGCTTTTTTTTCTAGGGTAGCTACAACCAGCCTCTGGGCCTGTCCAGCACCCAGTCAGATACCCTCTTTCTTGATTGTACTATCCGAGGACTTCAGGTAGAAGCATCAGACACTTGTGCCCAGTGTCTGTCTCGTATCTTATCCTTGATGAGTCCACAATCTGAGAAATCAGCTATCTCTAAGGAATCTTCATTTGGGGAATCTGTGACATTACTGTGGAAGGTGGACTTGAAGGTGGAAGACATGAACTTGTTCACTCTTTCTTCTCTGGTCGGTAAGTGAAACAGGCAGTCTATACTGAAGTGAGTAGTGTGTAACAAAGCAGGTTACACTGGTTTAGTCTGTTCCTTCTCATTTAATGAAGCTGATTATCTGGAATTTTTGTAAATTAGAAACATGAGATGCTGGTAATTTTCATGTAACTATTGGACTTCTTGCCATTTTGTTTTCCTGGTACTGGGGATTGAACCAGGGCCTTTGCACTGAGCTACATTTTCAGCCCTCTTTAATTTGTGACAGGGTTTTGTTAAGTTGCTAAGATTTCCCAGGCTGGGCTTGAACTTCTGATTCTTCCACCTCAGCCTCCTAGAGTGTTGGGATTACATGTCTATTGCTCATACTTTTTTTTTTTTCTTCCTTTCCTTTTTCTTTCCTCCCTTCTTCTTTCCCTTTCCCCTTCTCTTTCCTCTTTTCCCTTTCTCCTTCCCTTCCCTTTCTTTTATTGAACCCAGGACCTTCAACTCAACATTATAATCCTCAGCTTTTTCTGTTTTGAGATAGGATCTTGCTAAATTGCCCAAACTGGGCTCAAATTTGGAATCCTCCTGCTTTAGCTTCTCAGAGTGCTGAGATTACAGGCATGGACCACCATGTCGGGGCCTATTACTATTTCTTAAAGACTTATAAAAGGCAGTTATTAGCCGGGCGTGGCGGCACATGCCTGTAATTCCAGCACTTGGGAGGCAGAGGCAGGAGGATTGCTGGGAGTTCAAGGCCAGCCTGGGCTACATAGTGAGCTCAAGGCCGACCTGACTACATAGTGAGACCGTCTCAAAAAACCAAAAAGAAAGAAAATAAAAAAACAGAAACAAAAGGCAGTTATTAAGTTAAGCAAGGCATAAAAGAAAAAGACTTAGTCTTGATTTCATCAAAAGAATGAATTGTGTAGCTTTTTATTTCCTTGTGTGTTTAGCTATAGATTGTAAATGATACATTTCTGGGCAGGGCATAGGAGTTAGAGAACTTCTTTGGCTCTACTAGGTTTAGTTAGTTAAAGAAGGGAAAGGAAAAAATTCCCTAAAAAAATGAGAAATACAGGGAATGGAGGGAGAAAAAAAAAGAATGGAGGGTGACGACTAAGTTGCTGTTTGAGAACTGAGAACCCAACGCTGACATGGTTGCTGGATGTTAGGTGCTTTGGAGATACGACTGGACACGCTGACAGTCCTGGGCAGTGCTGAGACCTCCACGGTGGGGATTCAAGGGCTTGTGCTTGCACTGGTGAAGTCAGTCACAGAGAAGATGCAGCCCTGTTGCAAGGCTCCTGACATTCCTACACCAGTGCTTGGCCTCTCCATGCTCTCCCTCACCTATCACAGTAGCATACGCTCTCTAGAGGTAATGTGCCTGTGGCGGGCAGGGTGGTCCCTCCCTCCCCGCTACCTAAAGCCTTGCTCAGTATTTTGTATTCATTCTGGGAAACTCATCTCATTGGAAACATGACACTTGGTGTCTTTCTTTTTTTTGGTGGGGGTGGGGTGTATGTGTGTGTGCTGGGGATGGAACTCAGGGCCTTGCACTCGCCAGGCAAGTCCTCTACCACTGAGTTAAATCCCCAATCCCTCCTTTTCTTTTTGGGGGGCTTGTTCTGTACATTTTTATTTTTTTTTTAAAACCATGGAGTTAAAAATATATGCAAAAACCAGAGAGAATATTTGAGCTTTCCTACCTAGCTTTAGTCTTGTTTTAGTTACACTCTTGCCAGTCTCCTCTGTCCCAGGCTCTGGGATTATTACTGTTCTTTTGCGCGATTGGGGATTAAACCCAGGAAATGTGAGCTACATCCTTAGCCCTTTTTAGTTTTTTATTTTGAGATAAGCTGTTACTAAATTGCCCAGATTGACCTTTAACTTGCAGTTCTCTCACCTCAGCTTGCTGAATAGCTGGAATTACAGATGTGTACCTGGCAAGGCTCTGGGATTATTCTGAAGGAGATAGTCATGCAATTCAATTGTAAATATTTTCAGTGTGTATCTCTGAAAAATAAGAGACTTTTTAAAAATTATGATCTAGGGTCAGGGATTTAGCTCAAGTGGTAGAGCACTTGCCTAGCAAGCACGAGGCCCTGAGTTTGGATCCCCAGCACTACCCACCCCACCGAAAAAAAGAAAATCATGAGCTAGTTTAGTTAGGTGGCTTGTGTCTGTAATCCTAACACTTGGGAGGCTGAGGCAGGAGGATCATCTCAAGTTCAAGGCCAGTCTTGACTGCATAGTGAAGCCCTGTCTTTTAAAAAAATCCCCCAAAAGAATAATGATCTGAACTGGCTGTGATGGAGGCTGAGGCGTAGTTTGATGCCAGCCTGAGCTACATAACCAAAACCCTGTTTCAGAAAAGAAAAAAGAAATTTGGTGTCATTTTCCTTAGAAGGCTAAGGTGATCTGAAGATGGAAGCAAGTTTTGAGAGGCTTTCCAATGTCCTTATCATATGGGTGTTGGGACAGTGGTATCTCATTTTTGTTTTTCCCCCCAGTACTGGGGCTTGAACTCAGGCCTTCACATTGAGCTACATCCCCAGCCCTTTTTATTTTTTGAGATAGCATTTCACTAAATCGTTAAATTGTGCAGGCTGGTCTTTTTTGTTTTGTCTTTTGAGAGAAGGTCTCACTGTAGTCCAGGCTGGTTTTGAACTCATGGCAGTCCTCCTGCCTCAGCCTGCTGAGTGCTGGGATTATAGGCGTGTGCCACCACTCCGGATTGTGTCCAGGCTGGTCTCAAACTCATCATCCTCCTGCTTCAGTCTCCCAGAATGCTAGGATTACAGACATGTACCACCATGTGTGGTTGAGACAGACAAATTTTTAAGCCTACTCCCACAGATGATTTAATTGGTCAGGTGGGCGCTTAGGCACTGTTTGTTTCTTTGGGGGTGGGTAGGGGGTGCTGGGGATTGAACTCATAGCCTTGCACTTGCTAGACAAGTGCTCTACCACTTGAGCTAAATTCCCAAACGAGACAGACAAGTTTTGAGACGCTTTCTACTGTCTTTCTCCTTTGGGTGTGGTATAGTCATAGGGCCCTCATAGGAGGAAGGTGGTGTATTTTCCTGTTGTTTAGACTTTACATTTCTTTAGAAACTGAAGAGGTTCTTTTTTTCAGAGACTGGAATTTGAGAGAATATTTCCATCCTAGAATTTTAATATTTTCTTTGCACTTAGATATTCAGCACTTTGTTTTTCGAGCGGACAAATACTTTATTCCCTTCCTTAAGGCCGTAAGTCAATTGCTCTGTTGCGATGAGTACTTTTCCTATCACACTACCTTTTAAGGATAGGTAGTATAAAAAGCCAAGATGTAGGGGCTGGTGATTTAGCTCAGTGGTAGAGCGCTTGTCTAGCAGGTGCAAGGCCCTGAGTTGGATCCCCAGCACCAAAAAAAAAAAAAAAAAAAAAAAAAAAAAAAAAAAAAAGCCAGGATGTAATCAGTTCATCAAACACTTCAAATTGCAGTGGTTATTAGAGGTTTAATAGAGTGGTAACTCATGAGCGGAAACATAAAGCCAATAGATTTACTGAGTACCTGCTGTATATAGTGAATGTAATAGATACCAAAAAGTGAAAGCACATGGCCCCTTTTCTTAGACAATTTATAATCCAGTTGAGGAGATTGTAAAGTGTAAGTGCTCTTAAGTGTAAGATAAGTCACAACTGGTAATACAGCATAGTAAGGGGAACAAAGGAAGGCAGTAATTAATGTGGTTACTCAGGAACGACTTCAAGTAGAGCTCGTTCTTGAGTAATCCCTGCCACCGCTCATTCTGAGATATAGTGATTGACAGATCTTTTTCTCTTGCTCCCTAAAGGTTCAGTGTGGTGCAGGGCTGACCTTACTCTGGAGCCCCCCAGATCATATGTACCTGTACCAGCATGTCCTGGCCACCGTACAGTGCCGAGACCTACTAAGAGCCACTGTGTTTTCAGAGACTGTTCCATCCCTTGCACTAGAGATTCCAGGGACCACTCCTGAGACAGAAGACCATCTCCCTGAGCCATTTCCACCAAGGCGGCTGCTAAACCTGACACTGGAGGTGAGCACAACCAAATTGACTGCCTTTGTTGCTGAGGACAGGTTCATTACCCTGGCTATAGAGAGTGTGTCACTGAGTCGGCACGGAGGTTCACTGCAGGCTTACTGCCCAGAGCTGGCTGCTGGCTTTGATGGCAATAGCATCTTCAACTTCAAGGAGGTGGAGGTACAGCTGCTACCTGAGCTGGAGGAGATGATTCTCCATCGGAACCCCTTTCCTGCGCTGCAGACGCTCCGGAACCGAGTGTGGCTTCTGTCCCTTGGCTCAGTCTCAGTAGAGTTCCCTTACCAGTATGACTTCTCTCGAACTCTAGATGAAGCTGTGGGAGTTCAAAAATGGCTGAAGGGGCTGCATCGAGGGGCTCGTGCTTGGACCTCTCCAAGCTGTGCCCCACTTCCACCTGATCTGCTCTTGAAGGTTCAGCACTTCTCATGGGTTTTTCTGGATGACATTTTTGAAGTGAAACTTCATGATAACTATGAACTGATGAAGGATGAAAGTAAGGAGAGTGCAAAAAGGCTGCAGCTGCTAGATGCCAAAGTGGCTGCGCTTCGGAAACAGCATGGGGAGCTATTGCCAGCCCGAAAGATTGAGGAGCTCTATGCCTCTTTGGAACGCAAAAACATAGAGATCTACATCCAGCGTTCTCGTCGTCTCTATGGCAACACACCCATGCGCCGGGCACTGCTCACTTGGAGCCTGGCAGGGCTAGAGCTAGTGGCTCTGGCAGATGCCTCCTTCCACGGGCCTGAGCGTGTGGTAGAGCAGGTTCGAGAGCTTGATCCAGGCAGCCCTTTTCCTGCTGAAGGAATAGATCTTGTCATTCAGTGGTGTCGCATGCTCAAGTGCAATGTCAAGACCTTTCTAGGTAAGTAGGGCTTCTGTATTCCTGGAGCCTAGGGTTTGCTGTCTGGGCTCCTGGAAGCTGAGTAGTTACAGAGAAGCTAGGTTATTGGGAACCGTGGATGTTTCTGAATGGGTTGGAATGAGATGGGTGGGCTCCCTGTCCTTTCTTTGTTCCTGAATTTTGCCCTGAAAGTGATTGGCTAACATAAAGAGACAACTAGCACAGTCATCTTTGAGGTTATTGTGGTTCTTGGATCTCAGTGCTATTCCCCTCACCTTCTCCAGGGTCTCTGTGACCTTTCTAAGCTTTGCTCTTTACCAACTGCCAGTCCATGGTCACTCAGTTGAATTTATAAATACACACATGGGTAAAAGAAGTGGCAAGGGGGAAAAATGCCTGAGAGTTCTAAGACAGCACCCTGGATAACCATGTGTATCTTCCCTATAATAACAGTTCGAATCAGAGATTATCCACGGTACCTGTTTGAAATCCGTGAGTGGAGGCTGATGGGTCGACTTGTGGGCATGGAGCAGAGTGGTCAGCCTTGCTCTCGTAGACGTCAAATATTGCACTTGGGACTTCCATGGGGTAACGTGGCAGTAGAGAGGAACATGCCCCCACTGAAGTTCTACCATGACTTTCACTGTGAGTAGAGAGGATATTTGGTTTGGCTGAGGGATATTTGTGGTGGCTGGGGTGGAAGATAAGCAGAGGACCTTTTGGAATGAAGGAGGAAGGACATTGTGTTACAAGTTATATCCTTTGTTCTTCTGTGCCAGCGGAAATCTTCCAGTACACAGTGGTATGGGGCCCATGCTGGGATCCAGCCTGGACATTGATTGGCCAGTGTGTGGACCTCTTAACCAAGCCCTCAGCTGACCCCAGCCCACCCTTGCCCTGGTGGGACAAGAGTCGTCTTCTGTTCCATGGGGACTGGCACATGGACATTGAACAGGTGAACCTGCACCAACTCGCCACTGAGGTAAGGAGTCCCTTGGAGTCATTTTTGTATTAGGAGGGTATGGTTTGGGCCTGTAGAGCAGGTGTGGGTACAGAGAAAAGTACCACTTTGGGGTATGAGGGTGGTTCTCTTATCCATATCTCACCAAGTTCTTGTGATGGTTGTAGGATCCATACAACACGACTGAAAATATGCACTGGGAATGGAGCCACCTTTCTTTTCACTGGAAACCTGGTCAGTTTGTGTTCAAAGGTGACTTGGATGTCAATGTGAGAACAGCCTCTAAGTGAGTGGAATGAAGGGTGAGGGTCTCGGGGTGGAGGGAGAGGGGAAGAGCCAAGGGGAGGCAAGTGATCAGGTCACTGAGGGTTGGGGCTCCATTGTGAGGCAGGTATGACGACTGCTGCTTCCTTCACCTGCCTGACCTCTGCATGACACTGGACCTGCAGTGGCTGTGCCATGGGAACCCCCATGACCACCATGGTGTCACTCTGAGGGCCCCAGAGTTCCTGCCTGAGGTGCCCTTGGGCCAGCTCCATGACTCGTACCGGGCCTTCCGCTCTGAGAACCTCAATCTCTCCATCAAGATGGATCTGACTCGACACAGCGGGAGTGAGGCTTGGGCCTGGGGCAGTGGGGAGGAAGGGCTTGGAGGATGGGGTTAGGCATTGAGTACTTAAGCTTAAAGGAAGAGAGCAGATAGGAGAAGGGCAGGGGAGAATTTGGATCAGGAGCTTTTTTGGAGGAGAGGGTTGGTGTCTTTTTAGAACACTGTAACAGTGCCATAGATTGGGTGGCTGATAAACAATAAACACTTGTTTCTTATAGTTTTGACATCCAGGAAATTTAAAATCAAGAAATGGGCATTTTCATTGTGTCTTGAGGGCTCATTCCTTATAGATAGCACCTTCTTGCCTCATGGTGGAAAGAGCTAGTGAGTTCCCTTGGGCTTTATTTATAAGGGCATTAATCCCATAAGGGGTCTACCCTCATGATCTAATCACCTCCCAGAGACCCACTTCTCTTCTTTTACCTTAGGCAGGTGAGAATTCTACCACTGAACCACCTATGCAGGTTACCTTAGAGTTTAGGATTTCAACATAAGAATTTGGGGAGGGACACATAACATAGGTGAAAACAAAGAGTTTGAAAGAAGAGGGTTTTAGGGATACTGAATATGAGGTTGGGTGCTGTTTGGGTTTCTAAACCTCTAAAACTCGAAGCTAGGGAAGGATTGAGCTACACCTCTGTGTTTCAACAATGGCTAAGACATGTCTGTCCTTTCCTTTCCAGCAATATCCCAGCCCCGAATTCTGCTATATAGTAGTACCCTGCGCTGGATGCAAAACTTCTGGGCAACGTGGACTAGTGTCACAAGGCCTATCTGCAGAGGAAAGCTTTTTAATAACCTGAAGCCCAGCAAGAAGAAACTTGGCCAGCACTATAAGCAGCTTTCCTGTACTGCGCTTTTTCCCCAGTTGCAGGTCAGGGTCCGATGACTGACATCTTAACTTCTGTTCCCCTTGCCTGTTTGGTTTGTTTTTTTTTTTTTTAATTTCTCATATTGGATCTCTTAATCATCCCTTTCATGCCATCCTTTATTCAATCTGATGCTGTTTTAGTTACTTTTCTCTCGTTGTTGGGACAGAATACTCGACACCCAAAGTTAGGGGAAGAAAGGTTTATTAGCTCACAGTTTGCAGAGGTTTCAGTCTATAGTACGCTGGGTCCGAGGCAGGGCGACATGGCAGACCGGCAGCCAGCCGACCCGCAGCAAAGTAAAGTGAGGAAATGCAAGGAATGTATGCAAATAAGCAATGCAAACAAGCAGCTAGTTAGCTTCTTCCTGTATCTTTTATCTAGGCTACCTGCCTTTAGGGCGGGTAGCACTCCCACCCTTAATTTTAGTTTCACATCCTTGATCCCAGCAGAACCATGCCAAACCGATCAGTGGATTAATTTAGTAACCGCATACTCTAGATCCAGCTATCTCTTACCACATGAGGCTTTGGGGGGACATCTAGACACAAACCATAACAGATGCTCATCTGTTGCCAGGTGCATTACTGGGCCTCATTTGCCCAGCAACGGGGCATCCAGATTGAGTGTAGTCAGGGTCATGTCTTCACTCGGGGAACTCAGCGGCTTATACCTCAAGGTAAGAGCAAAGACTATCTTCATTTCTACCAGCCCTTTCCTTGTCCTTTTCCTCTTTCTCAGTTCCCTTGCCTGTTCCCTTAACAACTCAAATTATCCTTCTGAACTGTTTTGTCTGGGCTCTGTTATGTCTCCTTTTGTCAGCGGGCACAGTGATGCGGCGCCTCATCTCTGAGTGGAGTGTGACCCAGATGGTTAGTGACTTAAGCCAGGTGACCGTTCATCTGATGGCCTCACCCACAGAAGAGAATGCTGATCACTGCCTTGATCCCTTGGTAACAAAAACCCACCTGCTGAGCCTGTCTTCCCTCACCTACCAGCGGCACAGTAATCGCACAGCTGAGGAGGTACTACCTGACGTAATCTTATACCTTGGTTGTATTAGTAGCTATCTGAGTTGGCTTGAGCTACCCTAACAAAATACTGTGTACCACACATGGCTTAAACAACAAAAATTTATTTCTCACAGTTTTGGAGAGTGAGAAGTTCAAGATCAGGGTGGCTAGCAGGGCCTCGTTCTGAGGAAGGTTTGCAGATGGCCACCTTCTCTCCGTGTCATCAAAGGGGAGGAGGGCGAAGAAAAGAGGAAATGTGTTTAAGTATGTGATGTGTATGTGAAAGTGCTCTGGTGTCTCTTTTTAAGAGCACTAATCCTGTCATGAGGTTTCTACCCTTGCGACCTTATCTAACTCAAAACAGTACCTCCCGTTTCCAATACCATCACACTGAGGGTTGTATCTTCAATGTGGAAATCTGGGGAGCATGTAACTCAGGCCACAGAAGTAGATTGTAAGCTGAGTTTGTGGTAGGGTTCTTAACTATACTGTTAGCATATGTGTCATTAAAATATACTCTTAATTTAACTGTTTCAGTATCTTTTTTTTTCCCCCCAGTACTGGGGATTTAACTCAGGGTCTTTGCACTGAACTATATCCGCAGCCCTTTTTTATTTTTTATTTTGAGACAGAGTCTTGTTAAATTGGCAAGTTTCCCAGGCTGGGTTTGAATTTGTATTCCTTCTACCTCAGCCTCCCAGAGTTGCTGGGATTACAGGTGTGCACCATCATATCCAGCTTCTCAACATTTTTTTGAAGATTCCTTTTCTCCCTCTCCTTGTACTCTTCTGTTTTTCAGGAAATGGAGTAAAAATTTGTTACTAGCACCTGATTTGGTGCCGAATTTTTTTCCCCAATTAGGGAAGGATTTTAAATTGAAATTCCCTGAGTCATTTAAAATGAATTAGAGCTGGGCATGGGTGGTACATCCCTGTAATCCCAGCACTCTGGAACATTGAGGCAGAGGATCTCAAGGTTGAGCCCAGCCCGGGCAATTTAGTGAGGCCCTGTCTCCAAAAAAAAAAGGTCTGAAGATGTAGGTCATTGTGAAGGTCCTGGGTTCAATCACTGATACTACAAAAAATAACAAAATAATACATTAGATACAGCCAGGATGTAATATGCAAACTAAGACCACTTAGTTTTTCTTTCTTCAAGGTCTTCCCCTCTCCTCCAGAATGGATTTCTTATTGTTCTGTTTGCATTTTTGGTTTAGAAACAGTGATGGGAAGGTTCATGCTACCCTGAGGTCCTTTTCCTGTTTCTTAGGAGCTCTCTACTCGAGATGGGGATCCTGCCTTTCATACCCACCAGCTGTACTTGGTAGATTTACGGATTTCCTGGACAACCACCAACCGGGACATTGCCTTTGGTTTATATGATGGCTACAAAAAGGCAGCTGTACTCAAACGTAATCTTTCTACTGAGGCCCTGAAGGGTTTAAAGATCGATACCCAGATGCCAGCCAAAAAGCCAAAGCGAGGTGTCCCAACGAGTACTCTAGCCTCACCTCATGTCAACACTCCTAGCTTCAGTGGACTGCCTGATAAGGGGTCATCAGGAGGTAGGCTGGGGCAGATAAGACTCTATAGGTTTAGATTTACAACGTTGACAAGGGCTTGGACAAGTGTTTGAGAAGGACTGTATCATGGCTGGTTCTATCTAGTTGTAGAGAGGTGAAACTTATTTTTCCTTATTAAGCCACCTTAGTCTTTTTTGTGGGGGTGGTGCTGGCTGGGGATCGAACTTGGAGCGCTTGCTAGGCAAGCACTCTACCACTGAGCTAAATCCCCAACCTCAGGCTGCCTTAGTTTTATACACCAATGATGTAAGAGCATTAAAAGATTTGATCCTGTGGTCCTAAGAAGATCAGAATGAGTAAGTAGGGCCAAAGCAGGGTGAATTAGACAAGGAAGTGAAGGATTAAGGGAGTTCTTTCCCTCTTTTTCTCCCTCCCTCTTTATTTATTTGTGCTGGGAATTGAACCCAGGACCTTGTGCATGTTACACAAGTTCTGTGTCTCTGGATAAGCTAAGATTAATTCATTCATTGAATTTTGCATTCATTCACAGATTCATTTTAGCTTTATTGGAGGTTAATAATATATCAGACAGGGCCATTGGCCTTGGAGCTACAAAGATTAGAGGAAGCTCAGAAACTAGTAGGGAGTGAGATGTACAATTTTATTGTGAAAATGCTTCATGAGACTGTTCAAGGAAAAAAAGAAAAATTGGGAGTGATGTTGCATGCCTGTAATTCTGGCACTTGGGAGGCTAAGTTCGAAGCCAGCCTGGACTATATAACAAGACCCTCAAAAAAAGAGAAAAGAAAAAAGAATGTTCAGGGGAGCTGGGCATGGTGGTGTATGACTATAATCTCAGCACTTTGGGGTGCTGACAGGAGAATCACAAGTTCGAGCCCAGCCAGGCAACTTAGTGACATAGTAAGACCCTGTCTCAAAATAAAAATAAAAGAAGGGCTGGGAATATAGTTCATTGTGAAGGGCCCCTGGGTTCAAGCGCCAGTGCAAAAAAAAAAAAAAAGCCAGAGGTACTAAAAGCCTTCAAAAATAGTATAAATCAGTGTTGGGAAGTCTAGAAAGGCTCCAAAGAGAATATGATAATTTTGGGGAGAAGGCATAATAAGTACAGAAGAATGCAGGTTTATAGTGAGTTTGAGAAGATAAAAAGTGATTAATGCCACATGAAAGGAATGAAAGAATTTGGTTAGTTGTTCCTGACTGAAGGTGAACGGGGGAATGTAATCAGGGAAGGATCTGTAGAAGAAGTAGTGTTCGAGCTGTATCTTGAAGGCTAAGTATGGTTTGAACATGTGGAAATGGGGAGGAAGGGCAAGCAGTACAGAGGGAATAACCTGTATTAATAGGGTAGTTGGAAAAGCTCAGTATATTCAGAGGAGAGTGAGAACTCTGTTTTAGTTAACAGTAACAAACAGATGGAGTAAGAAAAGGGAAGATGCAGATGGAAAGGGAAGATGGAGGTAGATCATCAAAGACTCACAGGGGTCAGAAGCTTTTGATCCTTACTCAGTGGAGAATGGTGAACGATTGAAGGTTTTTGAATAGAGGTATGTCATCATTAGAGTTTTACTTTTGGAAAATAAATCTGGCAGTGTTGTGTAGGAGAACTGGAGGGGAAGAAACTGAAGGTGGGGAGACAAACTATTACGGTGCCTGAAGAGGCAGCAAGGGTTGGAACTTGGTAGAAGCAGTGGGAATGGTAATGAGATGGATAGAAATGTTATTCTGCATATAGAAGGTTTGACCACTGATTGAAGGTAGTTAAGACAGGGGTTGGGGATTTAGGTTAGTGGTAGAGTGCTTGCCTAACAAGCGCAAGGCCCTGAGTTCGACCCCCAGCACCCCTGCCCCCAGACATTAAAAACAGAGAGAGAAAATGATAATGACTAAGACTTGAATCTGGTTCCTGGCATGGTATTAATAGTAATATCAGAAATAAAGCCGTGGGTTAAACACAGATTTGGCAGTGTTTTAGGGTTGTCGAGTTCTGATTTGAACATGGTGAATTTGTGGCACTAGTAAAACGTTTAGATAAGCGTAACAGCTGGAAATGAGGGTCTGAAGGCTCAGGGCTAGAGATAAAGAGGTCGATGTTTCAGCATAGAACTAAGAGTTTAAACTAAAGAGATAATTGCATCCTGTGTGAATGGTACACTGCAAAACATTTTTATGTATTATTTCATTAAACTTTTTTTTTTTTTTTTGGTGCTGGGAAATCACTAAATTTTCACCACAACCTTAGTGCTAGTATTAATTTACAAACAAGGATACTGAGACATACAGAGGTTAAAGCAAGCTGCTCAAAGTCATAGTTGAGTAAGTGGTAGAGATAGGATCTTGAACAGAAGCAAACTAGTTTACTTCTGCAGACTGTCCTCTGCTCTTTAAGAGAAAGAATTGAGGGAAGGGAAGAGAAAGAAACATGTTCAAGATGGATTTTAGGAAGTATTAAGACCTGAGAGAATGAAGACTACAGAAACATAATCAGAGAAAGCAGCAAAGGTAGAACAAACACAGTGACACTGATAGCAGTGAAGTGGTTTCAAGTGGAAGGGAACAGTCATAGATAAGCAGCATGTAAAATAATATGAAATTAGGAATAAAAAGAACAAAAGAGGGAGAGAATCCTAGAGTAGTCCAGAGGTGCCTAAGGGAAAAAGATGCTGCCACTTACCTAGTATTTCTAAGTTGCTGTTGGGGATCTGTAATGTGGAGAGGAAAACAAAGTGCCAACGCTTACTTTACCCTCAGGGGTCTAGAGTAGGCTGGGGTGGGCTGGAGTTCCAGGTTGGGGATTCTAACACTTATGTACCTAGAGAGATTTCAGGTTCCATTCTGGATGTGTTCTCTTTCCCTTTCAGAGTGTGACCTTTGCCCACTTGCTATTTCTTTGCCATTGCCAGGTGCTTACATGTTGCAGAAGCTGATTGAGGAGACAGATAGGTTTGTGGTGTTCACAGAAGAGGAGTCAGGTATGAGTGACCAGTTGTGTGGCATTGCTGCCTGCCAGACGGATGACATATACAACCGAAACTGCCTTATTGAGCTGGTCAACTGCCAGGTACTATTTCTTTACCAGAGCACGCGAACATTGGGCTAGATCATAATCATGTTGTTATCTTCCCTCACCTCTATGTAGGAATGAGTGGGTAGGGCAAAAAATTTCCCCTTCCTGCAGGTAATATGAACAGTTACTTCCATGTCTAGACGCCGTGGAAGTAAAGTTCACTCAGCCAGAATTAGACTCAGCTGCAGTGGTTGATTTAGTGTCTCAATAGCCTTCTCACCTTCCTTGGTGGCTTAACTCTGCTTCTATCTCTGGCATAGATGGTTCTTCGTGGAGCAGAGACAGAAGGCTGTGTCATTGTGTCAGCTGCCAAAGCCCAGCTGCTGCAGTGCCAACACCATCCAGCCTGGTATGGTGACACCTTGAAGCAAAAAACATCTTGGACTTGCCTGCTGGATGGCATGCAGTACTTTGCTACCACTGAAAGCAGCCCTACTGAGCAGGATGGCCGGCAGCTCTGGTTAGAGGTTAGTTAGCAGGACTGGGAAGTTTCATTATATCTCTAATTTTCTTCTTTTTTTTTTAAAGACAAGGTCTCACTGTGTAGTCCAGGCTGGGCTTGAACTCACTGTGTAGCACAGGTTGGCCTCAAACTTATGGCGATCCTCCTGCCTCTGCCTCCTGAGTGCTAGGATTACAGGTGTGCGCCACCACACCTATCCTATATCCCTAGTTTTTGATGGTTAGCCCCATCCACCAGAATAGCAGGAAGATTCTTAATGGTGCTTATTGTTTAGCAGGATAATGAGGCAGATAATACCTAGAATGTGGCCAGTCTCTGGTCTGTAAGGACATACTGTAGTACCTGTTTTTTAATGTCACAGTATTCTATTTCATTGCAAGAGAAACTCATTTCCAGCCCCAGAATAAAATGAATGGGAGCTTTTTTACTCTTGAAGTTGTTGATCCCTGTTAAGGATCACACTAATCAATAGGCAGCCTAGAAAAGTAGGCTGTGTATCTGAGTTTACATTTTCATGTTTCCCAGTATCAAGGATTAAATCCAGAGGCACTATAGTACTCTTGTTTTTGTTTTTCTTTTCTTTTTTTTTGAGATGGGGGTCTTGTTAAGTTACCCAGGCTGTCCTCAACTTGCAGTCCTTCAACTTCAGCCTCCCCAGTAGCTGGGGTTACAAGTGTACATTAATGTGCCTGGGTGGGTCTAAGATTTTTTTTTTCTTCTTTGCTTTTTTGAAATAGGGTCTCCTTAGGTACCTTGTGTAGTTCAGGCTGGCTTTGCACTTGAAGCAGTCCTCCTGCCTCAGCCTCTCAACTGCTGGAATTACAGGCATGTGCCACCATGCCCAGCTGTGTCTGAGAATTTTTGATAAACTCTATTCACCCCTTTTCCAGTCTTTTTTATGAAGGTGATTGTTTTTTTCAGCATGGCAATGAGGTTTTAGCAGTGCAATGAGGAAAGACTTCATCTAGGAGTTATGTTATGTGACTTTTTTTCCCTTTTTGTGGTATTAGGTATTGAAGCCAGGGCTTTGTGAATGGTAAGCACTGAGCTGAATCCCCAGCCGTTTTTTAAACTTTAAGGCAGGGTCACTAACTTGCTCAGGCTGGCCTGGAATTTGTAATCCTCCTGCTTCAGCTTCCCAAGTAGCTGGGATTACAGGCCTGGTTATGACTTCTAATGGCAGTTTTGCCATAATAGAAGTTCATGAGCCCTTTGGGCAAATCACTTTTATTTGTAAAATGGAATTAATACTTCACCCTCACAAGATCTGGCATTTTCTGGATTTCTGCTTCTTTTAGGTGTGCCAACTTTTCTAGCTGAACCTCTTTTTTTTCAGGCTGTGTTACTAGCATCGGTGGGAAGGACATGATTTTTGCTTTCCCCATAAGACTTTTTTTTTTTTAATGATTTATGACTTGGCCGAGTTGCCATCCTGAACCTTCAATCTTACTACCTTTGGTCTTCTTTTTTTTTGAGACTTGCTATGTAGTTCAGGTTGACCTTTAACTCACTATGTAGCCCATCCTGGTCTCAAACTCACAGTCCTCCTGCCTCAGCCTCCCAAGGGCTGGGATTAGAGGTGTGTGCCACCACGCCTGGCTCTTGTTTCTTGTTTTTTTTGAGACAGGTCTCACTATGTAGTCCAGGCTGGCCTTGAATGGTGTAGCCTCGAACTCACAGTGATCTTCCTACCTCAGCCTCTTTAGTGCTAAGAAAGGCCTTCAAAAATATTTTTTGCTCCCACCACGATTCGATTTTAACCTAGCTCATTGTTTTTCTGCCCCCAGACCCATGGCCTGGAAAAATACACACGTAATTCAGTTGGGTTGGAGAATTTAGGTGGTTTGGGGCAAGAGAGTGAAGTGTGTGGGTTCTTTACCTTGGGAGATCCTTTAAGCTATTCAAGACAGTAGAGGTCTAGGTAGTGACTATAGTCACGTGTTGCTTAACAGTGTGGATATGTACTGAGAAAGGTATTGTTTGATGATTTCATCAGTGCATAAATATCATAGAGTGTATCTAGACCAACCAGGACAGCTCTGACATTACTGGGTGATATAATCTTTTGGGACCACCATCACACATGCAGTCCGTTGTTGACTAAAACATCACTACATGGCACATGACTCTACTTGAGGTATGGAGATCTGGATAAGCCAGGACAAGCTACTGTTTCCACAGGAGCTAATGGTCCTTGCATCTGTTTTCAGGTGAAGAATATTGAGGAGCACAGGCAGCGTAGTCTGGACTCTGTGCAGGAGCTGATGGAGAGCGGGCAGGCAGTGGGAGGCATGGTTACCACCACCACAGGTCAGCTCTCCCCTTCCTCATGATATGGAGCAGATTTGCATCCCAGAGGGGCTTCCTTAACTATTCTTCATGCTTTTTTTTTTTTTTTTTTAAAGTAGTGCTGTGTTTTTTTTGTTGTCGTTGCTGCAGATCAAACCCAGGACCTTGTACTTGCTCAGCCCTCTACCCTAGCCCTACTTATCTTTTCTTAACATCAGTTTATACTGGTTTATGACCATTCTGTGCAAGGCTGGCTTGAAAGCAATGTTTCTGGAGTTCCCAGACATCACACATGGCTGGGAAGTTTTCACCATACCTTTATTGAGAATGTCTTTCTGTTGGTTCTTTTCCATCTCTTCTCAGATTGGAACCAGCCAGCGGAGGCCCAGCAAGCCCAGCAAGTCCAGAGGATCATTTCACGTTGTAGTTGCCGAATGTACTATATTAGTTACAGCCATGATATTGATCCTGAACTAGCAACCCAGATTAAGCCACCTGAGGTTCATGAGAACCAGGAAAAGGAAGATCTCCTAAAGAAGCAAGAAGGTATTCAGGGCTTGAATGGCTTTTAGGACAGGGATCAGGAACTTGTAAAAGTAGTTATTTCCTCTGGTTTTGAGGCAATACAGTTATTAAAAATTCTATTTTGCATGGGCACTGACATTTCACCATGCTTTTCATTTTCTAAATTTTGCTGTCAGAGAAGAGTCTGTATCTTAGAGGAAAGTGGGATGAATGGGTATTGTGTATGATCTTGAAACATACATTTTTTTTTTTTTAATCAAACATATTTCTACCCATGGGCATCTCTTACCTCATTTCTATGGAATTGACTAACAGGAATGGTTCCAAATATGGGTTAAGAGGTAGAGTAGGTATTTATGAGAAACTTGAGTCTCTTATTTAGGTCCTGATAATTATTAGGGGCTGTTGATACCTTCACTCTCATCCACCATGAATTGGAAATTTCCACCAACCCGGCTCAGTATGCTATGATCTTGGACATCGTCAACAACCTGCTGCTCCATGTAGAGCCCAAACGGAAGGTGAGCATGGGCCCTGGTAGAATGCTGAGAATGCTGGTTAGCCTCACAGGACACACCTCCACCTCCACCTCGACCTTGCGCTTTATTTGGGCTCTAGTAAGAAAAGCCATGCTTACACTGAAAAAGGGTTTTGGTTGATATGCTGCACTTAGAAGGTCTACTTGTCTCGAGATGCAAAGCCTGTTTGCTGTATACCTGCATTTCTCCATGTAGTCACTTAAACTCTCTAAGAGCAGTAACTGTGTTCTGCATCCTTTCCACCCTGGAGGCCTGAGTGGTTTAAACCCACATTGCCATATCTTCTGTACTGGCCTGCCTTTTTCATTCTTGCTACTAATGACAGATTAAGGTTAGTTTTATAGAATCCCACTTCTCCCGTTTCTTATTCCTTTCTTTTCCTCTTTTTGCAGTACTGTGGATTGAACTCCAGGCTTTCACACTGAGCTACATCCCCAGCCCTTTTTATTTTTTTGAGACTGTGTCTTGCTAAGTTGCCTGAGCTGGGCTTAAATTTGTGATCCTTCTTTCTTAGCTTCCCAGAATGCTAGGATTACAGGAATATGCTACCATTCCCTTTTTGTTCCTTTCTTTATTTCAGTTTACTATAGGATTTGTCTATTTAATGAATTTTATTCATGGTGTTGTCAATAAAGCTCAGTGATAAAGCTCATGCTTAGCAGCCATCTAAGCACATGGTTGATCCCTAGTACCATAAAAAACAAAACAAATTAAAATATTGTATTTGTTTCTCTCTTCTTCCATTTAGGAGCATAGTGAGAAGAAGCAGCGGGTCAGGTTCCAGCTTGAGATTTCTAGCAATCCTGAGGAGCAGCGTAGTAGCATATTGCATCTTCAGGAGGCTGTGCGGCAGCATGTGGCCCAGATACGGCACCTGGAAAAGCAAATGTATTCTATCATGAAGGTAGTCAGCTCAGGAAGTCTGATGACTGGGAGGTCTCCTAGGACAGAAGAGGTTTCCTTTTAATTTCTTTTTTCCTGGTTCCCTAGTCTTTGCAGGATGACAGCAAGAATGAAAACCTGCTTGACATGAACCAAAAGCTTCAGTTGCAGCTCAACCAGGAGAAAACCAACCTGCAGCTGGAAAGTGAAGAGCTCAACATCCTCATCAGGTCCCCAGTAATCTTTCCCCACCCTTTTCCACTGCCCCAACCAGAATTTTCTTCTCTTCCTTGCCTACATTCTGAGTCTCCATATGTAGTATGACTTATCAAAGGCTGGTGTAGGAGTAGATTCAGGCTTTTTTGAGACAGGTTCTCACTCTGTAGTCGAGAGTGAGTGTAGTTCAGGCTTGTCTCACTCAGAATCCTGCTACCTCAGCATCCCAAATTCTGGGATTACAGTATGTGCCACCACACCCAGCTCCAATTGGCCAAAGAGGTCAAAAACAGGAAAATCCTTCCTCTAAGTCCTCAGTAGAGTACTTCCTGGGAAAGGCTGTGCTGCAATAAAAATGGGTTGTTGAGAAAAATAACTTGTGACCTTGTGCTTCCAAACTGACAATATCTGGAGGTTGATCAGGTAGGAACACAAATGCAGATACAAAAATAGGGGTTATTATAGACTACTTTATTAGGAAGCTATAGAGCTGAAAGACGAAATTTGCATTCCCACAGCTCAGTGTTAAGCCAGTAAATTAAGTGAAAAATGCATAGGAATTGGCTAATCCAGAAATGGTTCATCCCTTGAGTTTGTCACCTGCATCATTCTAGAACATCACATCCCACTCCCAATTTCCATGCCGTTTCCCTTACTGGGTTTGGCTCTCTTGTCCACTTATAGGTGTTTTAAGGATTTCCAACTGCAGCGGGCCAACAAGATGGAGCTGCGAAAGCAGCAAGAAGATGTGAGTGTGGTCCGTCGCACTGAATTTTACTTCGCTCAGGCTCGGTGGCGCCTGACAGAGGAAGATGGACAGCTGGGAATTGCTGAACTGGAGCTGCAGAGGTTTCTGTATAGCAAGGTATTTGGGATAAGACAGTTGCACAAAAACAGCTATACTGAGGCATTGACCTGTCTCAGGAATCCAACTCACAAAGAGAAAAAAGGGGGCTAATTATTACATGATTATTGTTTTAAGCACTTTTTTGTTAGTGGGACACAATATACAACACCCACAACTTAAAGAAGCAGAGGTTTGTTTTGGCTCATGTTTTAGAATTTTCTGTCTATGTTCAGCGGGATCAAATACAGAAACCTCATGGTAGAAGGGTCTAGGAGTAGGCTGCTCACCTCATGGTGGCCTAGAAGCAGAGAGTGAAGGGCAGACCTGGGGAGAGAGATAAGCCCTTCCAGGTCATGGCCCCACTGACCTTCCTCCCCTACCAGGCCCTATCTCTGAACAGCATGTCAGCTCTAGTGTCCCCATAATCCAGTTACCTTCCAAAAGCCCAGCCTATGAGCACGTGAGGCTTTTGGGGGACATTAGGTATAAACCATAACAATTACTATTGATGGTCACGATTAGAAACATTAATAGAACTCCCTTAGACAAATGTTTGTAATACTAATATATGGGCTGGGGATTTAGCTCAGTGTTTAGAATGCTTGCCTAGCAAACACAAGGCCCAGAATTCGATCCCCGGCACCAAAAAAAAAAAAAAATTAAACAATATAGATGTAGCTGAGCTTGATCAAATGCTTCTTGCATTAAGATTATTCCTAGAAGTATGGCCCAGAGGGAAGTAGTTTCCCAAATTCACGTTAGAATAGAGCCATTCTAATGCTGACATTCAGCCTTCCTGCAGTTATCCACCAGTAATGGAAAGAGGACATTATTCACTACTTTCTGACAAGCTACGTTTGGAAATGAATATTTTTTAACGTCATAATAACTAGAATTACTGCTAGCATTTAGTGCCCTGGCCAGTGGTACCGTGAGAAACACTGGGACAAGAGTGTGTTAACTGTATGAGATTGAAAGGGATATCAGAGGCTGTGATTAGCATGTGGTGAACCTGAAAAACAGGGTATGTAGCAGTTCTCTGGCAGCTATCTGAAAAGGCTTATTATAGTGGACAGGGGCTGCAAAATCTGTCTTTATAGGTGAACAAGTCTGATGACACAGCAGAACATCTTCTGGAGTTGGGCTGGTTCACTATGAACAACCTCCTCCCCAATGCTGTCTATAAGGCAAGTCTTTTTTCCCCTGGCGATTGAATCCAGGGCATTGTGCATGCTAAACAAGTACTCTACCCACTGAGCTCCACCCCTAGCCCTGTAAGGCCAGTCTTATTTTCCCATTCGTGTGCTTCTTAGTACACATTTAAAGTGGCCCTTCTGTATAAGCCCACTACAGGAAATGTGACTTGCAACAGAAGCTTGCCCATCTCAGCAAGATCATGGCTTTCCCTCTTACTCTGCAGAGGATTTCTGGGTTGATTTATGGTAAGGAGACTATTTGGTTGGGCTCTTGTTCGCTCTATCCTACAGGTAGTCCTGCGGCCCCAGAGCTCCTGCCAGTCTGGGCGACAGCTAGCCCTTCGCCTCTTCAGCAAAGTCCGGCCCCCTGTTGGGGGTATCTCTGTTAAGGAACACTTTGAGGTTAGTAAACCGTCACTTGGGAACCCAGGAACAAAGGGCAGCCCAAAGCTAGCTATGTGTTCTGCCAAATAAGAGCAGGAAACTGAGGCATAGTGTCTGATAATAATTGCTTCTACAATGTTTTTCCACATTTAGGTAAATGTGGTGCCTCTCACCATCCAACTGACACATCAGTTCTTCCATAGAATGATGGGTTTTTTTTTCCCTGGCCGAAGTATGGAAGATGATGAACTTGGTGATGAAGAGGATAAGTCCAAACTGGTGACAACTGGTGAGAGCTTTCCTAATAGGGTGCCAGAAGATGGGGTGGCAGCCCCAGAGACAACTGAAGCTTCAGAAAGAGGCTGACAGTTGGTGCTGTTGCGTTTTCATAGGAATACCAGTGGTGAAGCCTCGGCAGCTGATTACAGCAGATGATACTGTTCCACTGGGCCCTGGGAAGGGTGTTGCACAGGGCTTGACTCGGAGTTCTGGGGTCAGAAGGTCATTTCGCAAATCACCCGAGGTATTGCACATGGTTCTGATGACAGAAAAATGGAAGACTCTTGAGGTTGGGCCTGGCCGGGATTTAAGTTGCCTATGTGTCTGCTCTAGGGTTGAAAGGAGAGGGCAGTAAGCTGGGTTTTTTTCTGATAGTTTCAGGGGCTCATGCTACTTTTATGCCTTCCTAGCACCCTGTGGATGATATCGACAAGATGAAAGAGCGAGCTGCCATGAACAACTCCTTTATCTACATAAAGATTCCACAGGTTCCACTGTGTGTCAGCTATAAGGTCTGCATCTCCCCAGAATTTTCTAGAATAGGGTGGGAAGGGTACCAGATAAGATCAGCAGAGGTTCTAGCCAGGGAGACAGCCAGGCTTCTTGTAAAGCTGAGCTATGGGTGAGCTACTGTTCCTTCTGCTTTCTGGAGGAGTGAGCCATTACTAGACTGAGGTAAGGGGAAATCAGTGTAGGTTGCTGTTGTAGGACTTTACATTCAGGTACTGGCTTAGACTCAAAATGGCAGCTGATATATTTTTTTCCCCTCTTTTCTCCCTCTCCTCTTACAGGGTGAAAAGAACAGTGTGGACTGGGGTGACCTTAATCTGGTGCTGCCCTGTTTGGAGTACCACAACAACACATGGACATGGCTAGATTTTGCTATGGCTGTCAAAAGAGACAGCCGCAAAGCCCTGGTTGCCCAGGTATCCTGCCAGGGTCTGTGGCTGCTTGGTTAGCAAGGGCTGGCAAGCAGATCTCTGCTCAGGAGAACCTTTTATTCTAGGAAATATTAACAGATAGCCATGGGAAGGAGCAGGTAAATGAAGTGATCAACTTCTGTTCCTGCCTTCTCCACGACTGCCCAGATTACTAGATTGATATTTACTAATGTTTCATATATGTTAATTACACTAACTTTAGGGAACTAATAAGGGCTGCTACCACCTCAGGTTTAGAACAGGTTCTAATTAGACTGTAAGCTTCTTGAAAGCAGAAACCACTTTATAATTTGAATTACTCCATTGTCTTTTGCATGTAAGTTTAATAAAGCTTTGTTGACTTGCTTCACTTTCACATATTCTGCCTGCCCCAGTGATAGTTACTTTTCCTTTTACTCTTCCCCATCTTGCCAGGTAATCAAAGAAAAGCTAAGGCTGAAGCCTGCAGCAGGGTCTGAGGTCCGAGGAAAGCTGGAAACTAAATCAGACCTGAACATGCAACAGCAGGAAGAAGAGGAGAAAGCTCGGCTCCTCATCGGTTTAAGTGTGGGTGACAAGAACCCTGGCAAGAAGTCCATCTTTGGCAGGCGCAAGTGATCTGGCACTCTGAGTGGCTGCAGTACAGGATCTGACTCTGGCTCAGGCCCCAGGGACTTGTGGAGTAGGAGGGGCTTTCCTTTATCCACCATGATTTGTGGGGGTTTGGAGCCCACAGATAATGTGGAGTGAGGCACTGCTGTTCAGCAGCTGGGCTGTTCCCTGCAGAGCATGGTGGACACAGTAATGCTGAGTTCCATCTCATGCTGATCAGGCCCAGGGCCAGAGAGGCAATGAGAGCAAGACCCAGGGAATGGGTCCAGGGCTGGGATCCTGTTCCCTTGGGGTCACTGAAAGGGTGGGGGGATAGTTCTGATCAAGTGTGATAAATTTTTATAAATAGACATATATATATAAAACATATACATATATATATATTTCTAAGTGTTACTGTTCTCCCTCTGTGCCAGGAAGCTGAGGGGAGGGGACTGATCTTCTGTCCCTCATTCCACTGCCTTGTATGAAAGTTGATTGTTCTGAGGAATCAGCTTCTCCCCAGTCTGTATGTCCACTTGGGAGGACGGCAATAGGAACCAGGGCTGGCCATGGGTCCCCTACTCTTCCCTCTGGGGTGTGCCCTGGAGAATGGCAAAAAAAAAAAAAAAATTTAAAGAAAAAAACATTTTAAATTTGACATTGGTTTTTTTTTCTTTGAGTACATACGTTCAACCTGTCTGTGTTCTTCCCAACCCCATTAACTTGACAGTCTGTAACCCATCCTGTAACTGCTATTCTTAATGAGGATGGCCTCTTCCCTCACCTTGAAGCTATATCATAGATACTGTCCAGCCTCAGCAAGTCATTGGCCCAAAGCTGATGGGTCTGTGCACATTGGAAGAGGTGGGGCTTATGTATGATGCAGCATCAGGGAGAGTATTTGCTTATGTAACTGGGACAGCAGATTTAGTGGAAGGACAGAGGAGGCAGAGGCTGGGGATGGGAGCAATGAGCTGTCGGCAAGGGCAACACACCCAGGTGGCTGTTCCTCTCAAGGTAGGCTATGGGCTCTAGCAGCCTGTCGATGGAAAGTGAAGGAGACATGAGCCTGAGGCTTGGGAAGTAACTGGTCAGCAGCTGTCAGTGATACCCAGTGTGTGGGGGGGGAGGGCATATAATTTGAAAGCATCGCAACGCTATTCTGCGGCACTGGTCATATTCTTGGTGCATTATGGAGAAAGCATCCAATAATTGCTCTTCTAGAGGATTTGGATTATGTCCAGGAAATTCAGGCCTTATCACAAAGTAAGGCTAGTGGGAATTTTGCCTCGTATTCAAAAATGTATGTTTAGTGGTTGAGACAATGAGGGGAGGGAATACCTACTAAGATGGGCATAACCAACAGTGTGTCAGGGCTAGGTTTAGAGTGGCTCCCTTGCCTCTCAGCAGGGTGGCAACATCCAGGGCCCCTGGGTCCGAGGCTGGAAGAGCCTCTGGTCAGGTGTGGGGACCATGAGGTCAGGTCTGGAAGAACTCCGGGAACAAGGGCATCAGTGCCTGTACCAGGGGACCCTAGAGAAGCCTCTGTCTGAGTGGCCAGTACCTCAGTTCATCAGCCTCTTCCTACCAGAGTTCCCCATGAGGCCCGTTAGGGGGCAGCAGCAGCTGAAGGTAGGTTAATGGAATCCCTGGGAGGGCTGTTGTCTTTGGGAGCAATCTAGAAACAACCAGTCTTAATTGCCCTGTTTTCTGTTTCTCAATACAGATTTTAGGCCTTGTGGCTCAAGGGTCTTTTGGAACTGTCCTGAAGGTGCTAGATTGTTCCCAGAAAGCTGTATTTGCAGTGAAGGTAGGAGTCTAGGCACTTATCCGTACACTTTGTAGATCGTGCTTCCAAGAGAACTTCTGAGAGTTTAGGAGGAATAAACCATTCAAAAGCACTATTCTCCTCTGAGTCTTTATTCCTCTTATTTTATAGGTGGTATCCAAGCTAAAAGTCCTACAGAAGAACACCCTGAGGCAGTGCAAAGAGGAAGTTAGCATCCAGGTATGCAGAGTTCTGGAAAGGATAGTGGGAAGAATTAAACTACAGCTGGGGAAAGCAAATGTTGAGTCCAACTTTCTTGCTTTTCCTAGTTTCGCGCTCACCTTCTGCTTCATCCTTAACCAAAGCAGATCCATAGAAAAGCAGCTATTAATTATCAACAGTTATTCCAGGTGCTTCCAGGGAAATCTCTCCAGCACATGTCCCAGTGTGTTAGTATTAAGCTGATTCCAAGACTACCAGGTAGAGAGTTACCAATTAGTGAGTTCTCTGAACCTGGAGTTGAAGGAGCAGCTCCATTTCTTCACAACTAGGTAAAACCTGATTTTTTTTTTTGCTGCCTTTATCCATAATGACCCTATTCTTTCTAACTTCCTGTTTTCTTTGTCCTAGCAACAGATCAACCATCCTTTTGTACACAGCCTGGGAGATACCTGGCAGGGAAAACGGCACCTCTTTATTAGTGAGTGACTGGCCTTTCTCTTCTTCCCCAAGGGTCCATCTACCATTTTCTTGACCTGAGATTACTTATCTCTGGGCTTATTCTGCTTTGGCTCTGTTCCCCTTCTCACAGCACCTCCCTGTCACAAAGGGAGTGGGAACAGCAAGTGGCATCAGTTTGGGCAGGAGGCTTATGATGCCTTGAGCCCAGGCATTGTAGTCCCCACACATTGCCTGCACTTCTGGCGCTTTTGCAGTGTGTAGTTACTACAGCACAGATCTGTACTCACTGTGGTCTGCTGTTGGCTGCTTTCCTGAGGCTTCTGTCCGTCTCTTTGCAGCTGAGCTGGTCGTCGTGCTGTGTAAGTCAAAGGGCAGTAAAATAAATGAGGAGGGAAGAATTAAGTTGGTGGGGAGGACAGAAGATAATTGGTAGTAACTCTGGAAGTCAATGAACAGGGACAGGGATGGGGTTGTAGCTACCAGGAAAACTGAAAAAGAGAGGAGAGCTTCAGTACATTCCATGCTTGCCATCATCCACAGGCTATCTCCATGACTTGGGCATCATCCATCGAGATGTGAAGGTAAAGTGCCTTTTCCCTTAGTTTGAGGAGGGATCTCAATAAGAAGTTGCAGCAGGTCCAAGAAGGCAGGCAGGGAGCTGAGAACAGTTGATCTTTGGGCCCTCCAAGTATAGATATGAATGCTGAGTAGGGCACCTTCTTCACCTGGGGGGTATACATGATGAAAGACATTTGAAAGGAAGAGGAAGAAAATAACTTTTTACCTGTGGTCTTTCAGATGGAGAATGTTCTTCTGGATGACCGAGGTAAGTTTGTCCTCTCCTAGCACCAGAGTGTGGTACCTTGGTTTAGGAATAAATCAGGGCCGATACAGGTAGAATGGTGTGGTTCCATTGCCTTATCTTCTTTCGTAGGCCATCTGAAACTGACAGACTTTGGTCTGTCCCGCCACCTGCCCCATGGAGCCCAAGCCCATACTATCTGTGGCACTCTTCAATACATGGGTGAGAGGCTAATACTGGTGGGTAAACATTGGGTTGGAGGATAGTCAAAGGATGTCACTGACAAGGATCTTTCAAATCCATAGCCCCAGAGGTCTTAAGTGGTGGACCTTACAACCATGCCGCTGATTGGTGGTCCCTGGGTGTCTTGCTTTTCTCTCTGGCAACTGGAAAGGTGAGAAAGTGTTAGTGCTGTTAAGAAGAGAGCTTTGTCCTGTGGTGGGAAGGAAGACATTAGGAAATCTTACCTTATTCTTACCCTCTTAACTCAGTTCCCAGTGGCTGCAGAGAGAGATCATGTGGCCATGTTTGCAAGTGTGACACACCGTAACTCTGAGATCCCAGCTTCTCTTAACAGGGAGCTCTCACTCCTGCTTCAGGAGGTAAGGGTGAGCACTACTTTCCTTCTTGACTGCCATACTATTCTGTCTTTCCCTTATTATTGAAATGATACTTCTCTAGTCCTCTGATTAATTTTTTGGAGGGGGATATTTGTGGGATGCTCCAGGTTAACCACCTACTTGTCCTCTAACCAGTACTTTGGGTTACGTTCCCGAGTTCTGGGTCTCTCAAATCTCCTCCCCATCCAGAAGATAGGTCCCTTCTGAGAGTGGACCAGTGCTGCAAAACCAGAAAACTTATAAATACAGTGCCTTTATTTCCACCTTTGCCCCAAATTATCCTGTTTCTCTCATTTTTTACAAATCCTTTACTCTTTAGGCTTCTCTTTTTTTTGTCCTCCATAGTTCCATAAATTTCTTCTTTTCCATCTTCTTTGCTAGCCTCTTTTCTATCCCAGTCCCTCATATTTCATACTCTGTTTCCCTTCAGCTCTTGTGCCAGAACCCCTTCCACCGACTACGTTATCTACATCACTTCCAGGTCCACCCTTTCTTTCGGGGTGTGGCCTTCGACCCAGAGATCCTACAGAAGCAGCCAGTGAACTTTGTCATGGAAACACAAGATACCCAACCTGGCTCATTAGAGGCCATGCCCTTCAAAGACTTTGACTGTGATCTGGAGCCCTTCCTTGTCCACTCCATTCCTGCTTGACCCTCTCTACTGTACAATGGGGCTGAGCTGGGCCCCTGAGGATCTCCTTCACCACCAACTCAGTATGGCCATCTTGATTATCTAGTTTTTACTTCGTCACCCCTTACCATTTCATTCTTCTAGCGGTTGGACCAGAGTTCAATTCTTGGGCGTTCTGCTGCTGCCAGCCACAACTGAGTCTAGCCCTTCTCCCTCATACAGCCCACCTCTCAAAATCCAGCATCTCAAACAAAGTTAGTGACCTCTTCCTTTGCTTCATTTCTCTAGTCCTCTTACCCCCAGGCTGTCTGCCCAAAGCTTTTTCCACTTTTGCCTCTCCTTATTTTTCTGCCAGATTTCCTCTTTTGGGCAGTAATGACACATCATGGGTTCCTAGGGTACTATTTAGGTGTTTAAAAGGCTCGTCATTGGGGTTAGGGATTTAGCTCAGTGGTGGAGTACTCAAAAAAGTAAAATAAAATAAAAGGCTAGTCATAATGTGATTATTTTAATTTTTAAAAATCAGAAAGTGAATCTAATAGTCTAATATGAGGAAGAAAATAGAAACTGAAATATCAGTGATAAAATATCTTCTCTAGGGATAAATGGAACAGCTATATAAATCTTTTCTGAAACAAAATCTCAGAAGATAAGAATTTTTATTTATTTTTTTGTTTTTGTTTTGGTTTTGGTTTTGGTTTGGACTGACAAGAATTTTTAAATTTGACCATTTCTAGACAGCCCATGATTCAGTTTTTGTTGGACTGAGATTTTTTTGGCGGGGCAGGTGCTGGGGATTGAACTCAGAGCCTTACCACTTGAGTTAAATCCCCAACTTCTCCAGATTGAGATTTTTTTAAGAACCTTTTCCTTTTATAAGGAAAATTATCTGGACCATGAATTTATGCACATTACTTATTTTTAGGACTTTTCATTTTCTTTAGCATCTCAAAAGCTTACTTTTTTGTTGTGGTATTTGAGGGAAAGATATACTTTAGACCATATTATTCTTCAGTTATATCCGAAGATAGGTATCTGATGGTCTCTCTTTCCAGACCAAAGAGGGTCTAGGGAGTAGTCTGTATATATGTTTATTATTCTGACTTTAGATTAAGCCACATTTTCTCTTCATACAGCTGACATTTTATTGGCCTCTGCAGAATTAATTTTTCTTGATAGTACTTTGGCAATCCATATGAATCTCTGTGAAACTTGATACTTTTTTTTTTTTTTCTTTTGGTACCAGGGATCAAACTCAGGGCCTTGTGCTTGCTAGGCAAGCACACTAACCACTGACCTAAATCCCTAGCCAAAACTTGATACTTTTAAAAAAGGTGTTTATCATTATAGTTCACAATGTTCAATTTAGGGACATTGGGAGTAGTTTTCTGGAAACCTAGTTGTGCTTTTCCTACACTGCTGTTTGGTTTTTACTTTAAAGACACTAAATGTTCAACTGGTTGTATTTTTCTCCTTGTACCAACCCTAGATCATTTGGAGCCCAATTTGTGGCTCACTTCCAGCAAGTGTGTATATACTTTATATGCCTGTCGTATTCTTAGTTCCATCTTCCTTTCCTACCTTTACTTTCCTTTCTCTGTTTTAATCTTTTTTATATTATCTGCATCTTTGTAAACCTTTTTGGAATAAGGTTGGGAT
>PVJO010003523.1:0-122222 GCA_004026905.1 Hystrix cristata
TTGGCTTTTTTTTTTTTTTTTTTTTTTTTTTTTTTTTGTGGTGCCGGGGATCGAACTCAGGGCCTTGTGCTTGCAAGGCAAGCACTCTAATCACTGAGCTAAATCCCCAGCCCATGTGGGGGCCTTTGGAATTCAAGCCCAGGCCATCTGACTCTGCAGACTTGGTCTTCCCCACCAAACCAGATCACTTGCGACGTCTTCATAGCCACATGCTAACAAGAATAGTCTCATTTATTGAGCCAGCCTCTGTGTGCACCCTTGAGATTTATTTGTTCATTTAATCCCTAGCCTTGAAGAGGCCAAGTGACTTGCCCAAGATCACACTGCTAGAAAGTGGCAGGGCCATGGTCAAGCTGCTGGCATCTCATGTGGAATCCCTTTGTCTCCCACCCTTCTTCAGAATTGCCTGAGTCCCTGCAGCCCCGGGGACCATGTTTAACGGGGAGCCAGGTCCAGCCTCAGCTGGGGCCTCCAGGAATGTGATTCGGAGCTCCAGCATCAGCGGTGAAATCTGTGGATCCCAGCAAACTGGAGGTGGGACTGGGACCACCACCGCCAAGAAGCGGCGCAGCAGCCTGGGCGCCAAGATGGTGGCCATCGTGGGCCTGACCCAGTGGAGCAAGAGCACACTCCAGCTCCCTCAATCTGGTGAGAGGGTGTGGGGCACCAAGGGGAGGGGTCAGGGACCCTTTGCAGTGAGTATCCAGGGACGGAACTGATGGATGTGCTCTCCCAGGCCCACACCCACTTTTATAGGGCTTCCCATTTACCAGGCACTGCACTGCTGTAGGTCTAGTATGTGACTTCAGGTAGCTCTAGGCAGGCACTGGAGCACAGAGAAGGGAAGTCCATGTCTCAGACTGCACAGCTAGGGGTGGTGTAACCTGGTGTCGAGCCCTAGCATTTGGGTTTCCTAGTTCAGGCTCTGTATTTTACACACTCTGCCTCCACATGCAGACTTATATAAATCCTTTAGAGACAGTAATTGTTTATTAAACAGTGTTGTGTTCCTAGCACCATGCTAAGTGACACCACAGTTTTACAGACACACACATCCACAAGATTCGGTCTCACCTGAGTATCCTTAGTACAAATAGCCACACAAATGCAGTAACTTAGTCACACATATTCGTAAAAGAGTCACAAGACAGATATACAAAGATATAGTCATGTAAATAGATGCTCAGTTACCCAGGTAAGCCACTCACTGCCAGGAAGGCACAATAAAACCACACGGTCACAAATAAAACCAAAAAACATGAGCGCAGACCCACATGCATGTCAGACATGACAAAGCCGTGCTCACACGCACCTTAACAGTTGTATCCTCATAAACACCATATACTCTCTCAGACATCTAATTACAGAATCCCAGCTATGCTCAGGCTGCTGAGCGACCCGCCTTGTCACCCACAGCCACATGTGGACCCCATGTCACAGAGGAGCCAGCCGTCCACACCAAGACCCCCTTGCTTTGTGGCACTGGCCCAGACACCAGCTGCTTTTGTTTTAAAATCTCTTCCTGCTTATTTTGTTCAGAGTAACAACTTCCCTAAGAAACCTTCAAATAAGCAGCTGGATGGGGGTGGTGAGGAGGCGGGGGCACCAGAGGATCCAGGGAGAATGCTCATCAAGGCTCCCAGTTGGGGCTGGATGGGGGACTTTTCCAGGCCTTAAAATAGATTTTCACAAAGCCCTCAACAGGAGTACATGGGATGGTCTTTTCCAGCAGTCAAGCTGTGATGTGCATCCTGGCTATGGAAAAGCCAGATGGGGAAGGGGCTGGAGGTGATTAGTGCTATGCTGGTTGGTATAGGCCTGGGACCAGGGATTTAGGGAAGTGGGGATTAGGGATCCAGGACTTGGGCTAGGGATAAGGAGAGCTGGGATAAGACCAAGGGGTGGGATTAGGGATAGGGCATTAAGATTAGGAGGTCTTGGAGCTGTTGGAGCCCAGGGGTCTGGCCCTCAGAGACCATGCACAGGAATCCAGCTTCAGACTTGAAGGATTCTCATACTCAAAATTGGGTGGGGTAGTCTTCCACTGCCAAGTCAGGTGCCCAAGTCACTGGAAAACACTGAAGCAATCTACCTAGTCTTCACAGACTGTGGGGAGGGATGGAAGCAGATGCCAGGAAGACCTTTTGCCTTAGGAAGAGATGAATGATGATGGGCCTTCTGAATCCCTGGTCCCCATGATTGTGTCAGGGCACACTGTCGCCCCAGAGCCTGGGGCCTGGGGAATCACCCAGATGCACTTCTAACTGCAGGTCCCTGTGAATCATCTAATTGCTGAATGTCAGAGCAGGAAAGGCCCCTTGAGGTCACTGAGTTCAGTGTACTCATTTATCCATGAGGTATCCAAAGCCTGGGGAGAAGGCACTTTCCTGGAGAATGACCTCAGGCTGGCCTTCAAAGCCACACTCTGTCATTTACCAGCAGGGTGATCTAGCAAGGATCACCTGAGCCTGCTCCTTACTCATAGAAGAAAGACAATAATACATGCCTTGTAGAGTTGTCCAGGGGATTAAATGAGGCTACATATGCAAAGGCACCCATCCTCGTGCGTGGCACATGGGAGATACTCAGTGAAGTTTTGATACTGTTCTCACAAATGGTCACATAATACAGCCAAGAGAAGCAAATTCTCTGGCCTTTATACCTCTACCTCTTCCTCATAGCACACTCCTTTCCTATCTACCTTCCTTTTCTGGGTTTTGGTTTTGTTTTTTCTCCCGAGCCTTGAGGATGTCAGTGTCCCAGCTTCAGCCCCCTCTGGGTGGGAGTCTGGCACCAGAGGGACATATGGGTGTTGGCCTTAGAATCACTGTTCTGGGAACAGATCCCAGAAGTGTGCCCCACTGCTGTCCCCATAAGGGATGGCTCAGTTCCGTGCAGGGCTTGGCTTTGTGGAGTCTGGAGGAATTTCTTTCCTGGGCCCAGCCTTCTGGGCTCTGGTCCTGCCCTTCCCAGAAGCCCCACTTCCTCCTAGATTATCTGCAGCCTGCCTTGATTAGAGCCTTGCCCGTCTCTTTGTTTCACAGCCTGTCTTCTGTTTCAAGGCCCCAGATCTAGCCTGACCATTGTACCAGCCTCCTCCTTAGTCCCCCTGCCTGCCCTTTCCAGTTTATTGCCCACTTTGCCCTAGAGAAACCACTCTGATGCTTTAGAGGGCTACTCCTGGCACTGGAATCCCCCATGAAATTTTGGAAAATCATTTCCCTCTGGATCTCAGTTTCCTCTTTTGTAAAATGGAGCTAAAATGCTTTCTCCTAGCTCCTTCTAGATATATTATTCTCTAAGCTATGGGAACCATGAGGACGATGGGTCAGAAATCTGGCGTCCCAGAACACAAGTGAATTCTGGCCTGGCATTAGGCTGGGTCCACACAGGGCTTTCCTAGGCTGACCCAGCTCCTGTCCAAATGGAACTTGTCGTTTCAGAACCAAGGACAGCAGCAGGTCCTTCTAGGGTCCTCTAGGCTCTGGGCCAGAGGGATCAGGACCATTCCAGAAGATGCTACGGGGTTGTTGCTGCAGCTGCGACTGCCCCTCCCTCATATGTGATGGGACAAGTGGATGACTCCTGGAGTCATTCTCTCTCTGGGGACCACAAAATTATTGCAAGCGATTTGGCTTGGTTCTCTGGAGAGAAGCTACATAAAGTTATTCCCTAGATCAAAGGGGGTTAAGACTGGACAGATATAAAGACAGTAGAGAACTTTTTCTCTGAGGTTGCAAGACCTTTCTCCTCCCCCTGAACACATGGAACTTAATCTCTGCTGAGTCACATCCCCACTAGACGGGCATGGGGAGGGGAAAGAGAAGTAGCATGTCAGCACCCCAGGAGTCTGCAGACCTGGGTGCAGTCCTGGTTCTTTTGGTACCTGAACCTCAGCTCCTCCATCTGAAATGGGGGAGGGGGCTAGCGAAGTATCGTTACCTCTGCAGGGTTCTGTGACTCCCCCATTCGAAGCTTCATCTTGGGTTGGATAGGTCTTATCTAAGAAGGTAAATTCACTTCCAAATAGGTCAGAGCTTCCCCAAGCTTTACAAGAGTGTGTGTTGAGGTGGTAAGGATGTGACAGAGAGGGAGGGTGACTTGCAGCCCCCACAGCCCATCTGTCTTCTAACTCAGTTAGAGGAAATGTGGCTGTTAGTAGCTGGGGACAGGGAGAGTCCTCCTACAGCCACCATTTTTATCCAGCTGTCCATGTGTGTGGTGGGTCACACACCATGTGTGTGCATGCTTCATTGCATGTGATTGAGCAGATGGATTCAGTTCCAAGTATCTTGGTGTAAAGAACATGTATGTGAGCTGACTTTATGACATGTGTAAAGAATATGTATGTGACCTGACTTTGAAATGTGTATAAAGAACATGCATGTGATCTGACTTTATGACAGTACATCATACATACATACGACAAAGACCTGGCAGGACCATTTGTAACTGTGTGACTTTGTATAAACATACTCATGACTTTGCAGTGATTATTCATATATGTGACTATCAGCACTCACCTGTCTCCGCTTATGCCTGTGTGAAAGGATTCCATATAAGCTAAAAAGTGACTCTGTGTGTGTGTGTGTGTGTGTGTGTGCGCACACATGCATGTGTGTGCGAGAGAAAGACATATCGATGGTCTCATTGATTCCTGAATATGGAAGCTATTTCAATATCCCAGAAACTGAGCTGATTTTAGGGAAGACATTTCTTATTACCTGCCACCCCCAACACTGTTCCATTGCCTGCCCTCCGCCATCACCCTCTGGTGATCCTAGCCTTCTCAGCTTTCCCTCCCCCAGTGCAGACTTTCTAAAAGGTAAGTAGGGCAAAGGAGGAGGAATAAAGCGCCCCTCCCAACACACTGTTGTGTGTGGGCAGGCGAAAAGATTGCCAGGGTAACCAGATACCCTGTCCCTACTGCTTCCAGGGCTGTGCCACCTGTCCCACCCCAGGCCTCTCCCCAACCCTCTCCCTACTCCTCTCCCTGTTCCTTTAAGGAGCTCTACTCTTAATTTGTTTGGGCCTCTAACCAGTGACAGCACATGGCTCATTTGGTACAGTTCCTAACTAAGGACCACTTCCTCCCCATTAAGCTCCACTGTTAGGCAAGCTTCAGCAGGGGAAGTCCCTGCAAACCCCCAATCTTGTCTCCCCTCCAGGCGAGGTTGTCTAGAGGGACTACACTGCAATGCTGAGAAGGTTGCTATGGAAACTCAGGCTGGATGGCACACTGCTAGAAGAGGGAAAGTGCCCCATATTCCCCACCAGGCCAGAGTAGAGTCCCCCAAACAGGATGCAGAGACACTGGGTAGGCCCTCTATGCACGGCCTCTGGGGCTCTTTGACAGTCCTTTCTCTCAAAGCCAGAGTCAATTTAGGTCAAGCTAACAGTCTCTCTCATGGTCTTTTTTTTTGGTGCTGGGGACCAAACCCACCTCTCATGGTCTTGCTCTCTCAAGCCCTCTCCAGCTCGCCATACTCATCTCTGTCTCTATTCAGACCCACCTTGACAAGGCAAGTTTGTTGGCATGGTCAGGCTTCCTGTAGGTTTTTATAGGGTCTGGGAAGGCATCAGAGAGGTGGGTTGTGTGGTCTGGGTGTGACGGTGTCCCAAGAGTACCTGGAAGGGGAAAGTCTGGGAACTCAGGAAGGCAAATTTTCCAGCATGTAGAGGGAAGAGGAGGAATTTGTGGGCAATGGCTGAAGTAGCTTGGGAAGGTGCCCTTTGGAGCCTGGTAGGAGGGTAAGGGCCCCAGGGATGTGTGGCTGGGGTTCTGCCTGGTTGCTCCAGTCATCCCGAGCTCCACCATCCCACCTCTGTGTCCAGCCGTCTTTCTGGTTCGCTTTGTCTATGTCAGTGCCCTATGCAGGGCCAAGCGTCAGCCCAGCAGCTGTGGGATCAGGCAGCCAGTGCTCCTGCCTCTAGTCCTGTCCTTGCCTCCTGCCTGCCCCTGCCCAGAGCGTGACTTTGGAAGTACTCTATGAGAAGCCCTGGCTGTGATCTGACCTTGTTCTCTCTCATCTTGGGTTTGGGGGTCCCAGAAGGGGCCACCAAGAAGCTGCGGAGTAACATCCGAAGGAGCACAGAGACGGGCATTGCAGTGGAGATGCGGAGTCGAGTCACGCGCCAGGGCAGCCGGGAATCCACGGATGGCAGCACAAACAGCAACAGCTCCGACGGCACGTGCGTGCACCCCGGCCAGCTCTGTCCTCCTCCTTGTCCTCATACGGCCCGACAGGGCACAAGATCTGCTTACGTGGTTTCCAGCTGGGATATCTAGGCTCCTCTATGCCTCTGCCACCCATGTCCCTTCCCCTAGACATTGGGTGTATGGGACCCAGGTCTTCTATTCCTTGCATCAGAATATCTCAGGCCCAGGAGTACTTAATTCCTTCAGGGAGGGACCCGCGCCTCCCTCCTCCTACCACCTACACACTGCCCTGCTCCAGAGGAGAGGGGAAAAGGAAAATGTGATCCTAAATTCCTTTTAAGTCTAAAAACATAGTCCTGGCTCAGATGAGTGGGGTTTTCACAAGTAGTCTTGCTTGGAGTTAGGGGAAAAGATTGGACTAAATCTGTGACTTTCAAACTACTGGTGGTGACTCATGGTAGGAAGGAAAATTAACTATAGTGAGCCAAACCAGCATTAGAAAAAGAAAGAAAACTCAGGTATATTCTGTGTAGGAAGGACAAATGACCTTGCGAACTTCTGTTTCAGTTTCTCATGTATAGAAGCACATAGGTCTCTAGTGCATCATGATGTTAAATTGTTTTCTTACACGTAGGTTGCAGTAGGAAAAATTTGAGTCTCTGAGTTAGATATCTCTCAATATCTTTCCTAAATCTGCAAAACTGTAGTTTATGACTAAGCTGCTCTGCTTCTGCTTCATCAAATCTCAGGATTCTGTGGCTTCATTACTTAACATTCAGTGATCATGCCTCTTACTCCTATGCACTTGGCCCTCAGTCTCCCTGGATGATGGCATGAAGACTCACCTTCAACACACAATCCACGGAAGCTCAAGTCCCTTGTGTGAAATGGCATGGTATCTGCGTCCATCCTGTTCTATACTTCAGATCACCTCTAGATTACTTATAGTACTCAGTACAACGGAAATAGTTGTAAGACTTTATTGCTTAGGGGATAGTGACCAGGGGGGGAGAAAAGCAGATGCATCTGTTTTCCTTGATGTTTTCCATGTGCCCTTGGTTGGATCCATGGCCGCAGCACCCCTGGATACAGAGGGCCAACTGTCCCTTCTTCCCTGAGTGGGAGTGGCCACTAGCCTCTCCTACATCTTAGTGTGTGCCGAATAGCCACGGGCACCTCAGATCTATGGTATGTACACTGGGATCAGCCTCAGAACCAATTTCACCGTTGCAGCCGCCTGAGGCACATAGGTGCCACCATTATCTCTACTTATAGGTGAGGAAACTGAGGCACTGAAGGAGAGAGAGGAGCCCTGTGCCAGGTCATAGTTACTAAGTAGTCAGTATGTGCATTAAGGTCATTTGACTCTATTACCCTTATTCACAGACACCACACACTATATAAAGCTTCCCAAGTTCTGTGACCTGAAGAGTTTGCATTTCTTTCTTTATCTTTCCCAGATCCCACCGTTGTAAGAATGTGATTCCAGGCTGCTGTTGGTCATGGTCAAGAAAAGCAGGTGCCTTGAAGGCTCTTGCTGGGGTGTGGAGGCCAAGCGTGGTGGGGTAAAGACACGGGCTCTCTCTGACATGCAGACCCCTCCCTGCCTGTCATTAGCCCATGGGGGCTCGAGGCCAACGTGTCTAATCGGATTTTTCCCTGGATAACCCTTTCTCTCTCCAGCTAGGAAAGCCTAGTACTTTGGTCCATTGTAGCCCCGAGCAGGCCTGGGCCAGCTCTCCCTCATCTAATCTTTTCTCTGCTGACCACACCCAGAACATCTAGCCTTAAGGACATGAAAAGCAGCACTTGTCCCTCAGTAACATCAGCAGCAACAATAACACCAGTAACTACCATTCGTTGTTCCCTGTTTGTCCAGAACTTCTCCTGCACCATCTGCCCATCCTCACTATAACCCTATGACCTGAGTATTATGTCTCTTTGCAGGCAAAGCAAGTCTTTTTACCTCCCAGAGCCTCTGCCTTCTCATCTGTACAAGTGGGTAACAGTCCCAACCGCACAGAGAGGTTGTGAGGATTGAATGACATAATGTTCATGGAACATTTAGTGCACGGTGGGCACCTGGCCAGGTTTCGATCACTCTTTTTCTCGTTACTATTTTCAGGCCCCCACAGCCATGGACCACCCACCATCCCTTCCAATTCATCTCAACCCTGTAACTGTTATTTTGGTCTCAGTTGCTGTTTTGGGTACCACCTTACATCATTGACTTGGATTTTAAATTTATGGTCAAGTCAAACCTCAGTTCTTGGAACTGGCTCCAGGCATTGACGTTTCTGGTCTGTCTCTGGTTCTGGCATCGATATCTTCTGTTTAGGGCAAAGGTGTCCAGCAAGCCCAGCCTTTTAAGGGTCATCTCAAATTCCTAGGGCTTGAGGATTAAATGCCATCATTATGTGATCTCTATTAGTGTCTTTAGGGACGTCAGAGTCCTTTGCTTCAGTGTGCAGAAAACAAGTTACTTTTCCCCAGAGTTGGATGCTCACACTGCATAGAGGAGCAACTGAGGCACAGAAGGGAGTGCCCAGCGCCCCAAGGGCAGAGTCCCTGCACTCTGTGCCCCCATCCCAGAGCTGCTCAGGTACCCTCACATGCCCCTCTGCCTCCTCCTGCAGGTTCATCTTCCCCACAACCCGACTCGGAGCTGAAAGCCAGTTCAGTGATTTCCTGGATGGTCTGGGACCAGCCCAGATTGTGGGGCGACAGACACTGGCAACACCCCCCATGGGTGAGTCTTCCTGATGGTGGAGTGACCGGGATAAAGGTGGCCGTGGCCATGGCAAGTGCAATGGGGCCCTCAGTGTGGTGTGGTGCAGGCAGCAGGAAGGAGTCCTTCCTCGGGCTTTTGTGCCAACGAGTTGTTGTTCCCAGAGCACTCACCAGTCCCTCCCTCATCAGGGAGGAAAGGGGTCCCAGCCTCTGCCCAGTCACAAATCCTCTCCCTCACCTCACTGCATACTCTCCCATCACCTGCTGTGTACACACCACCAGTCACAGTTTTGAGTAAAAGGCCTCTAGAAGCGTTTTGGTAGTGTTCCCATCCCTCTTCCTTGCAGCTGGAAAGGACTTCTCAAAGCTTATGCAGCAATCTGGCTCATTTCATGCGCTCTCAGCTCCCTCTCTCAGGTGCTGGCTGCGTTGGCTTTAAGAGGCTCCTGTCCAGAGGGGCCTCCTCAACCTCCACTCGCTTCCCCACCGGTCTGGCCGGGGCTTCGTGTGATGCGTATCTCTCCACTCAGGCCCCATCTAGACGGAGCTCAATCTGACTCTCACAGCAGTGGAGGAAGGCAAGTGCAGGATCCTTTCACAGCACTACCCTGTCTCCTTCAATAGGGGCCATGCCAGGACCCTCAGAGAGCAAGGGTCAGCTCTTACCTGGCTCTTGCATTGGATTTGGCTAATTCCTAGCTTTTGCCTTCAGGCTCACCAGGGCCTGGAGAAGCGGCATTTCCCTGCCCTAGGCCTAGCTATCAATTGGGAAGCAGTGAGAGGAACCAGCTACTTCCAGGCCAGTGCACCTTTGCAGGACATTTGCGGGTAGTGCCCCGTGTCCGAAACTGGAAAGAGAAGACAACTCTTCTTGGTTAGGGATGCCATAAGGCGACCCTCCCAAGCAAAGGTCAGAAATCTCAGAGGGCGGAGAGTGAATTCCAGGGTGTCTCCTGGGAAGTAATCAATCCTAGTCCTCCCAGTATGCAAATATAAACAATTATATCATGGCTCAGAGAATCCAAGGTGGGTGGCTGAACCCAAAGTCTGGCTCATTTAAATTTTCTAGATCAGGCTTATGATTCTCCACTCCACTGAAGTGACTACTTTATAATTCTACATTCTGCTAATCCATGACGAGGAAAGCTAAGAGTTACTAGAAATCAGATAACAACACAACTCCACACACAGGCCCTGTCCCCACTGGATGATCCGTTTGAGGGAACAGTGAACTCTCTACTCACTCTCTCAGTACCCAGGGACTGTCAGCCTTCCCTCCCTCCTTTGGCACTGGCTCAAGCAGGCTCCCGTGCCCAGGTAGTGCCTCGTGTCCTGGGCAGGCTCATAATTCAGCATCTCTTCATACTGATACTCTTTCAGTATTTGTCTGACATTAAGGGGAGTGGCCGAGGGCTGCTGGGGTACGGGAAGCTCTGTCCCCAAGCCTGCCTGTCTGCTCAGTGCAATGGAAGCCGTCAGTCAGCCAGACTTAGGTGGACATTTGGCAGCTGTCTTTCATGACCTAAGCATGCCCCTTGAGGGTCATGCCCCACCTCCCCCACCAGACTTATCAGAGTGTTTCTAGGTCACTTAAAAGGAAGTAGTCTCCCAGGAGCAGTTCCGACCCGAGAAGTTGGCTCCATTCTCCTGATGCTGCTGCTGCAGCACCCCCGACAGGCTCCTGTTCTCTCAGCAGCTGGCTGGCCTGCCCCGCTCCGCTCTGCCTGGACTCTTCTTTTTCCCTTGCAGGAGATGTACACATTGCCATCATGGACCGAGGTGGCCAGCTGGAGGTGGAAGTGATTGAAGCTCGGGGCCTGACCCCCAAACCAGGCTCCAAATCCCTCCCAGGTGAGGCCAGACATCTGGGAGTGTGATTTGGGAAATGGGGTGCTGGAAGGGAGGGTATCAGCTCCTCATCGGCCTAAGTCAGTGTTCTTGGCAGTGGAGGTCAGTGAACACAGTGGGGGCAGGGGAGGCTAGACGGGTCAAGGTTTATTCTGCTTTCTTTTACCTCCTGTGCACTGGCCAGCTCATTCTACTCACCTGCCTACCTCCAGGGTCACCTGGAGGTTGGGATGGGGCAGGTCATAGCTGTTGCTCCTAGACACTCCTCATACTTTCCCTCTCCCCTCAGCCACCTACATCAAGGCTTACCTACTAGAGAATGGCGCCTGCTTGGCGAAAAAGAAGACGAAGGTGTCCAAGAGGACCTGTGACCCCCTGTACCAGCAGGCTCTACTCTTTGATGAGGGTCCTCAGGGCAAAGTGCTGCAGGTGAGTGTTACAGGGCAGCTGCTCAAAGACTGGATTCAGGTAAAAGGTTTTTCATTTACAATTCATCCTCTGTCAAGTGCTGTACCAAGTGCATTAATTTGCAGTGCCTGTTTATTTTCAAAACCTCACGAGGTGCTCTTGTCCCTAGCTGTTCCATGAGGGAGCCAAGGTTCAGAAGATGGTGAAATTGCTCTCCAGGCCACAGAACTGGTTGGGGAAGCAGAATTTGTCTGCCAGCTGCCTCATCCTCCTTGGTGCTCATGTTCACTGTGCTTTAGCTGGGAGCCAGGCTTTTGTTACATGCTTGAGGCTGGAGTTTGCAACAAGTGACTAGTCCAGTCAAAATGAACCTAAGTCCAGATGACTCTCATCCCAACTACTTGAGAGTGTCAGGCTTTTGCAACCATTCTGCCAGGGAGGGTTCATCAAGCCCCTTCGGCAGAGCCTGCACTTAAGCGGGCAGACATCACAGTGGTGACTCGATATCTGGGCTCATTCCTGGGTTCAGATTCCAGCTTGACACTCACTGGCAAAATGTATGTTGATGGATCAAAAGATTGTATGTAGAGGGCCTAACCTTGTGCCTGGCACACAGGCCACTGCAGTGGCAGAGAAGAGATGACCACCAGTCTGGTCGGAGACACCCGACTTCTCATTAGGGCTGTCATCTGTTTGTAACAAAATACATCAGCTAACCGTCTTAAAAACAGGAAAGGTTTATTTTGGTGCAATTTTGGAGTTTCAGTCTATGGTCAAGGGGTCCGGTTGCTTCCGGGCCTGTGGTGAGGCAGGACACAGTGAGGGCCAGCAGGAGAGGAAGCTGCTTACCTCATGGCAGCTGAGAAGAGGCGACCAGGGCCCCATGGTCCCCTTTGAGGTGCACCCTCACTGGTTTCAATCTCCCATCAAGCCCCACCCCGCTGGAGACGCGACCTTTAACACACGAGCCTGGGAGGACATTTGTCCAAACCCTAACAGGCTTTTCCTGTGGGATGAGAGCCCTTCGAGGTGTAACCCGAAGACCTGCAGAATCCTTGGGCTCTCAGGCAGGGGGCATGATGATGTCTGTTTCTACAAATACGATTCTGAAAAAAAATCACCAGAGTCATAGGTGGGATGCAGTGAGGGCCAAGGGTTTAGGCAAGGTCCAGTGACCCAGCAGCAGGGCTGGAGCCATGACCCAGGCACACCTTGATTCTAATCCCACAATTTGCAAGTTAGTGCGTGTTTTGCGTTAACTAGCTCTTCTGAGCCAGTTTTCTCTGAGTAGAAATAGTAATATGCCACACCCCTACCCATAAGGCTTGTTATAACAACTGAAATAATGCATGCAATGTGCACAGGATCAAGTCTAGCATACTGTAAGCACTCAGAAAGTTGTTGCCCAAAATTGGTCTGAGTTCTGGCTGTCTCTGGCCCATTTGGGCCCTGGCACAACTTGTAGGTTCCTGGGCCCACTGCCCAGCCCTGGAGTTGGGGATGTGGCTCAGCTCCTCACTCTTCCTCCGCTGTTGACAGGTGATCGTCTGGGGAGATTATGGCCGCATGGACCACAAGTGCTTCATGGGCATGGCCCAGATCATGCTGGAGGAGCTGGACCTGAGCGCCGCGGTCACCGGCTGGTACAAACTCTTCCCCACCTCCTCTGTGGCAGACTCCACGCTTGGATCCCTAACCAGGCGCCTATCCCAGTCCTCCCTGGAGAGTGCCACCAGCCCCTCGTGCTCCTAAGGACCTCACTCAGGATGAGAGGCCAGGTGGTGGCCTGCTGGCCCCGCCTCCCCCTGTACATAGTCTCCGTGTCTTTCTGGACCCTTCACCTTGCTGCATGTCTGTTGGCTACTGGGCTTGTCCCAGCTGGCAGTGGAGACGGTAGTGTGTATGCGCGTGTGTGTACGTGTGTCCGTGCAGTTTGTATATGTTTGTGTGTGTACGTGTCACCATGTGTGTGCGACATTGTAGCTGTTCACTTGTCTGGGTGCAGTCAGTCCTGGTGCCCACACATCTCTTTGCATCACATTCAAAGGAGGGTTGTGTGGACACAACTCACTCCAGTGAGTCTCCAGGGGTGGAGTGGGCGATGGGGCCACTGGTCGGTTGATCCTGCCTGGGCCGAGCCTGTGTGTTCCCCACCTGTGCCTACTCCTGGTGGTCCCGGCTCGGTTTTCTGTCTTGTCTTTTGTATCACCCTTTGCCTCTCTCAGCATTGCTGCTGTTTTTGAGGAATGTAGCATCCACTGCAGCTGGCCACAACTATGCCCCTTGGGAGCCCCCACCCCCCCATTCCTGCTGCCCCGGCAGCTCTCCCCCTGAACACATTGTGCAGCGTGTAGCAGTCAGCCAGCACCCTGGCCAGGGCCCCAGGGGAGGCTGAGGATGCCTGGGGAGCAGAGGGCTTTGGGACAGCTTGCTCCCTGGGCTGGATGCTCCTCCTTCCTTCAGGCAAGCACAAGGTCGTCTTGGTTCCCAAGGTACTGGCCAGATACCCCAGTCGGAAGGGCCAGGTGCTCCCTTGGCCTTCGTCTGTCACTTCCTATGTCTCTTCCACTCTCCGACATGCCAAAGGAGCTCTCCTGGTGGGCCCAAGAGGGCCATGGAGATGTCGCCTGCCAAAATAGCCTTCCCTAGGTCCCGAGAGTGGCCTGTCCCTCTCTGGGCTCCTCCCTAGGGGCACATGGCTTGGTAAGCAGTGCTGGGGGGAGGGCTGTTTGCTAGAGTAAGAAGGGCTGAGGCTGTCGAAACCTGCCTGACCTTTGGGAATTAGCTGCATGAAGCTGTTCATTGGGGGCTCTTACTTTTTTGCTCACTTCCGGACCAGGGTCCCCGTCTAGAGTTCAGACACCTGCGCTTCAGCCTCCTGGCTCTGGACTCTGGTCTGCCAGTCACCAGCTCTGTATAAGCAATACTTTCCCCTCAGCTTCCCTGCCTTCTCCTGCGCTCCCGCTGTCCTCTGGGAAGTGGCCTGCTCCGAGCACTCCAACCACCTCTGCTTTATTTCCTACCCTGTCTGAGCCTTCTCCTGGTCACTCAGACCCTGACTTGACTGCTAGGTCCTGTTGTGAGATGCCTGGACGGGAGATATCTGCTGGGACACTGAAGGTTGAGAGACTGGCTGGCAGATGGACAGAGCTGGCCTGGCCCGTGGCTGGTAGGGAGGAGGTAGGTAGCAGGAGGGGCTGTGGTATGGGAAAGGCTGTCTTTCCGCCCCTTCCCCAGCCCCTGTCCCAAGTGCTGATGTACCTCTCACCCCTACACTGGGTCGGAGAGCCTACTGTGGTAGCAGTGGAGGGCCCCAGAGCTGAGTGCTGAGATTTCAGTCGTACCAAAGCTGGAGGGGGAAAAGGCCCTCAGTCCCACGGCCTCCTTGTGGGGCGAGGATCCTCCCTGGCTGGAAGCCAGAGGCCTGTGATTTCCCTCGGAAGAAGCCAGGCCCCCTTGGTCCTACCCATGACAAAAGTGGGTCAGGGCAGGAGGGAAATGGGCACAGTCCTGGCTCCTGGCTGAGCCTGCACTGTTGCATCTTTAGTGTGCCGGGAGGAGAGCAAGGTGGCCGCCAGCCAGTTTCCTCTTTGGGCAAAAGTGCTCTCCCTACTCCTGCTGGGAAATGTGTGTTTCCCATGTTCCTAAAAACGGGGCAGAGGGCTTTGAACGCTTGACCCCTAGTGGGGAAAACACAGTATAGGGAGGAGACTCACGAAAGGGTGTTTTTCTCTTGTGGTGTGTTTACCTCCAAGGCAGCTGCCTTCTGGATGGTCTGAAAAATACACCTTGTGGAGTGGGGGGGGGGTGTGTTAGTGATCCCCACACAGACTTGCTAACATGGCACTGAGTTACCCTCGGGAAATGGGGCTGTCGACACACATGCCCCTAAGGGCCCAGGGAGAAGGTGGCTGCCCTGTGTAGCCCGGGGGCATCGTGCCCTTGCCCCTGGCAAGGCACAAGGAAAGTTCTAGTCAGGGAGGGGCCTGAAGTGCTGGAAACTCGGGCTGACCTCACTCCAGTCCCCAGCTGTGAAAACTGCGATTTGGGCTGCTTGGCTGTTCCACCTCTTAATGGAAGGTAATTCCCTGTAAAATGACCTTGGGGAATTATCCTTTTAACGCTTTGCACCAAATAAGTCACTAGTGTAGCCCCCCCCCAGGGTGAGGTTGTGTGAGGCTGCCCTGTGGGGCTGGATTTAAGGCTCTCTTGGCATCCTGCATGCAGGGCTTGCTGAGAAGCCACACTGGAGCTACCCTGTCCCAGAAGAGGCGGGTACACGAGTTGAAGTCTGCCCTGGGCTGGGAGGCAGCGACAGGTAATGGGGAGGAAGGAACACGATCCTTCCGAGGTTCCCTACCACAGGCCAAGGCAGATGCCCCTACCCCGGATGAAAGGCAGCAGTGGTGACGGCACAGGGCTCTCCAGCGTGCCAGCCCCTCTGGGCAGGCAGGATCCACTGGTGACGTGGCAGAGACAAAAGTGGCCCCACAGTGATGCCAGGCTCTGGGCAGGGACAGTGACAGATGATTCAGAGCATCTGTCTTCACATTTCTGCTCGGCTCAGTCCATTCCGCTTTCTTCTTAGACTCCATCCCTACAGGGACGTCTGTGATGGCCCTTAGTATGCAGCAAGCTGCAGGAGATAGGTCAAGTCTTGGTCTGACAAGGGGGATTTGAACCACCTTTGAAAGTACTCCCCCCTCCAGTCTTTCTGCCACCCAGTTCTACTAGGAAAGGGGCACTTGAGAGGCTCCCAGGATCCTGCAGGGCCCCTGAATGCCAGTGTTTCATGAGGCTGGGACAGAATGGAGGAGCGCTCCAGACAGGGGGCCCTGGCTCATGCTTCACTTGTGCAACAACCGCCAGCTGGAGCACTGAGGTCAAGCCAGCTCCTCCAGGGGCTCGACTCCCACCAGGAAACGTGACTGAGCTCTTCTTTACTGCCAGCCTTGAGAGCAAAAGCCTCTATTTTTAAAGACACTAGAGCCTCAAGGGCACGTCTTTGGAAATGAAATGTAGCACAAGCCTAGACTGCATTACTCGGAGCTCTGACATGCATCCTGGGGCCCTACTCCAGGCTCCTCTGCCCCTGGGGCTCTAGAGCTCCTGATACCTCACATTTCCCCATCACCTTTGGCCCAAGAAAGCAGCAGGGCCATAGTAAGGCTGCTTTTCTGTGTTTCTGATTGCTTCCGGCACTGTGCAAACTCTGGGCAAAAAACTGCTGCCTTTGCCTGATGTTGTAGACGAGTTGCTCTCCACCTGTGTGGGGAAAGGTGGCACACGGTCCGAGGCTAGAAGGTTGTCTGGCAGTATTTCTGCAGCGGCTGCCAAGAGGTGGAAAAGAGGCCTGCTTCCCTGCCTCCTCCTACCTTTCTTCCTCTCCTCACAGTTGTCTTCTCCAATGTCCTGACACATAGAGGTTCTTTAAAATGCTGCTCCCTCTACTGGATTGTCTTTTACTGGATGACAAGGGAGGAGATGAAAATGTAGACTCATCCCCTGCCTTCTCCCTCAGTCTGCTTCTCATCCACATCAGAGGAGAGTGGGACAAAGCAAAACAATCATGTTGGAAGAGCAGGGAGCCTTGTACAATCAGATGCAGCCTGAACCGTGGTGGGATTGGCCTGGTCTGGCTGGGAAAGGGTTATTTTGAAGAGTGCCTGAGCATCTCAGAGCAATGTCAGTGATGCCAAAGAGAGCGACTTGGCCTCCTTGGGCACCAACTCTGCTGGTGGAGCTGCACAAATGCAGCTCAGATGTTGGCAACCCCAAGGGTGGGACCTTGTTCTCTGACAAAGGGCTTAATCTTTCCATGTAGCAAAGCAACTCCCCTGACCCCCCAACCCAAACTTGGGCTTCTGCAACCCCAGCATGGCTGTGCCTGTGCAGGAAGCCACATGAGTGAAAGAAACTTGCATTCTCCTAGGGCCCAGACTGGCTCGGGAAGGTGCTTACTGAGAAGCATGAGTGCTAATGCTTTGGAGAAACCTTCCAGGGCTGCGGCCGGAAACCTGGCCAGTAAGGATAGGGCCTTGGGCCTACCAAGGCGTTCACACTGATGCCAGGAAGGGTCCCTGGAACTGGATTCCAGACCATTTGGATAACTGAGCGTCTGCCCCCTTAGCCACTGACCTGGGCAGGGATGGCTGCCCTAGCCCATTTTGCCCAAAACTGTGATCTTGTACAAGACTCCTCACTTTCTGGCCCTCAGCTTCCTCATCTGCAAAATCAGAGAATTAGCTAGTTGCTCCATGGTTCCCTCCAGGTTTTACAAGTCTGATCTGGAACTGCTGAGAGTTGTGAGCTGGGTGCACCTGGCACATGGGTCCATAGGCTGGCTGCACCCAGCCCCTGGAGCCCAAGCTAGGTGCAGGTCCCTCATCTGATCCACGCCCAGATGCTGCCTCTAACAACTCTGGGAATCCTAACAGACTCTGCTTTCACCTCTTCATAGTTTTCTCTCCCTCCTCTACTCTTGCGTCGTGATGAGAAATAATTAAAGGTTGTCTACAACAGACAATTTTCAAGGTGCTGATGTGATGTCACAGCCTCAGCTACATCCTGGGTAGGGTCTGTGTGCCCACCAGCAGATGAGGCTGGGTTGTTCCTCATTTCTACTTCTACATGACAACAATGGGAAGAGTTGAAGATCTGAGAATTTTAAAGGAAATGCTCTCAGAGGGAAGGGAAATTGGTTCCCTCTCTCCTTCTAAGTATTTTGCTTTTTAAAACTACTTGTCCCTCCAAAATGTCTTTTACCAGACATCATCTCAGAAAGCAGTAGCTGCTTCCTTAGGGAAAGCAGGCCTGAGAGTTCTGTCAACCTCTTTATGTAAACTCACAGAAGGCAGGAACCCTTTTTAGAATTTCCAAATGCATCCTGCAAAAAGAGAGGTAGCAGTTAGGGACTAGCACACTGTTTAGATAAGAAGCAATTAGCCTTTTATATCTGTGCTCTCTGCATTTTCTATGTGCAGCATCTTTCCAAACTGGTTCCTGGGTGGCAGGTGGACAGCTGGGAGGGACTGCCGGCTGTTTTGTACAATGTTCTTGCCAATTTCCTTAAGGAGAATATTCACATGGCTTCTGCATGTACAGTATTTGGGCAGCAAAAAAATGATTAAAGTCCATTTGAAATTGGTCCTATGTGTTGTTTTTCGAAGACGGTTCTTAATTCTAGGACAGAGAAAACAGGTTTCCAGGTAACTAAAAGAGCAGGGGGATGATACTTCCCTGAGAGGCAGTAGACAGCAGTACATCTCAGAAAAAGGCATAAAAGACGGGATGTGGGCCTCTGACCCGTGTGTGGAGAGCTCTACTGTCACAGCAGGGTTCTAGGGCTGTAAAACCAGGCTAGTCCAAGCAGCTTCCCAGCTCTGCCTCCCAGGATCCCTGCTTACTGGCCCTCAGAGCCCTCTGGTGCCACAGGCTCCACAAGGGATGGCCAAGTAGAGGGAAAGGGAAGATGGGATGCAGGCTCTGCCGGGTGTGTAGCTGGGTCACACTTGCTGACTTCTGCCATATCTACTATTAGCAGTGAACATTAGCAGCTGATCTGTAGTGCTGTGAAATACAATAACCGTTGACCCTCTTTGCCCTCCTTGCCTTATGATAAAAACTCCTAGCAGACAGAATGTAACTTTCTTAATTTGATAAAGATCATATACCCAGAAACCTATAGCAAATACTATGGTAAAACACATTCTCTTTAAGTTTAGTACAAGGAGGCCCACAATCCCTGCTACCATTTTACATAGTTTTGGAAATCCTGTACAATGCTATAAAAAACAAGACTGGAAGATTGAGAAAGAAAATTCTTCTAGATGATTTGATGACTAGTTTTTAAAAAGTATCAATTATTGAAACTAGTAAGAGCAGGGTGGGGATTTAGCTCAGTGATTAAAGTACTTGCCGCGCAAGCACAAGGCCCTGAGTTTGATCCCCGGCACACACAAAAAACCCCCACACTAATAAGAGCATTCAGCAAGGTTGCTGGATGTAAGATAAATCAACTGCATTTTTGCATAACAGTGAAAGCCAATAAATAATATAACAATACTAATAAAAATCAAGTATCTAGAGATTACCTGAAACTACAGAAGACCTCTTGAAAAAAGCTTTGAAACTCTAAAGAGTTGGTGATCTGAATAAATGGACATTCCTATTAGATGAGACAGATTAAAGATGATAATTCTTCCCAATTCAATGCAATTTTAATTAAAACAAGTTGATATTTTAAGAACTTTATACTACAGTTTACATGAAGTACTCTAAGTCCATTAATCACTTGATCAATTTTTTTTTTGGTGCTGGGGATTGAACTCAAGGCCTTTGTGAACCAAGCACTCCAACCACTGAGCTAAATCCCCAGCCCTAACTTCTTTTTAAAGAAGATACTGCCCAGGTATTAACACATGCATATATGAGAAAACATTAGAAGACACAGAGAGCATCTTAAAACAGTGGAAGATTGTTTAAAATATATGTTAGGGCCAGGTGTGGGGGTGCACTCCTGTAATCCCAGCAATTGGGAGGCTGAGGCAGGAGGATTGCTGTAAATTCGAAGCCAGCCTGGGCTACATAGTTCAAGGACAGTGTGAACTACATAGCGAGTCCCTATCTCAAAAAACAAACAAAAAAGTTACATATGTGTGTGTTAGGGAAACTGGCTCACTGACAAGACAGAAAAAGTATCCCCACCTAAAACATGAACAAAGATAAGCACTACATGATTTAAATAGACTCAGCTGAGAGGCAAAGTATAAAGCTAATAAAAGAAAATGTAACAAATACTTTTTGTGACCTAAGGGCAAAGAAGAGTATAATATTATTAATATGCAAATTAGAGCAATAATGAGACATACCTATAATGGACTAACAAAAATAAGAAAGCTGTATAATGCCAAATAATGGTGGGACATGATGATTCAGAAACCTCCGTCTACTGTTGAGAATGTAGATTGGTGCAGTTATCTTTGGACTACTATCTGGTCCGATTATATGCAGACCCTATGACCAGTAAATTTATATATAGATCCATTAACGGGACCTAGGATGTCCCTAGGTCCTAGGATATTTATTGAAGCGTGATTTACAATGGTGATGGTGTGGCAGGCAAATAACCACCCCCAAAGATGCCCATGTTCTAATCTCCAAACCTTTTTGCAGATAATGATTAAACTAAGAGCTTTGAGATAGATTATCCTAAATTATTTGAAATAGTTACATGACCCAAACTAATCGTCTGGGCCTTCCAAAGTAGAAAATCTCTTCCAGTTGTGGTCATAGAGATGCTGTGGTAAGGACTTTGAAGATGGATTAATGAGGGCATAAGCCAAGGAGTGTGGACAGCCTCTAGAAGCTGGAGGAGGCAAAGAAACAAGATTCTCCTCTATTGCCTCCACAAAGAACTCTTACAACTCAATCACAAATAGACAAACACCTCAATTTAAAAGTGGGCAAATAACACAAGGGCCTGAGTTCGAGCCTCAGCACACACACAAAAAAAAAAAGTGGGGAAAAGGGGTTGAGGATTTAGCTTAGTGGGAGAGGGCTTGCTTAGTAAATGCAAAGCCCTCAGTTCGAGCCCCAGCACCTCCCCTCAAAAAAGTGGGCGAAGGATTTGAACTGACTTTTCTCCAAAGGAGATACACAAATAGCCAATGAACACATGAAAAAAGGTTCATTAGCCATCAGGAAATGCAAATCAAAAGCATAAGAAGATACTACTTCACATCCTCTAGGGTGGCTATAATAATTTAAAAGAAGACAGATAACAAGTGGTGGCAGGAATGTAGAGCAATTGAAACCTTCTGGAAATGTAAAATGAGGCAGCCACTGTGGAAACCAGCTAGGCACTTCCTCAAAAGCTTCAACATACATTTACTACTAGACCTAGAAATTCTACATATATACAAAAGATAGTTGAAAACATATCCACATAAAAACTTGTATCACAGGAAGTGGAAATGATCCAAATGTGTATCAACAGATACATGGGTAAATAAAATCTGTGGCATGTGCATACAATGCAAATATTACTTAGCAATACAAAAGTAATGGATGGCCTCAAAAACATGCTCAATGAAAAGGAGCCAGTCACATACAAAAATCACACATTGTATGATTCTCTTTATATGAAATGTCTCTAAAAGGCAAATATATAGAAACAAAAAGTAGATTAGTTAGAGTTGGGGGTCAAGAGAATGTGTGACCATCAATTTTGTACTTCAAGAAATACCATTCAGCCTGAAGAAAAATGATACCAAATGGAAATTAATGGGGTTGGGGGATTTAGCTCAGTAGAGAGCACTTGCCTAGCAAGTACAAAAGGCCAAGTTCGATCCCCAGCATACACACACACACACACACACACACCCAAAATCCAAAAACCAAAAACTAAGTGGAAATTAAGATCTACACAAACAGTGAAGAGCACCAGAAATGCATGTATTAATATGAAATACTTCTTGGTTAATTTCTTACATGATAACTACTTAAACCAAAAACAAATAATCATTTGAAATTACGGCACAAAAGTTAAGTAGGGAGGATTAAAAAAACACACAGATGCAAAGCATATGACAATTATTGCACAGAGAATGGGATGGGGAAAATGGAAGAATATTATGTAAGCTTTTTTACATTATACCTGAAGTGTTATAATATTAGAAAGTAGATTATGATTAAAAATTCTTAAGTAAACACTAAAAATTAAAGAAAACAGTAAAAAATGAAAATGAGATAAACTTACAGTGGAGGTAACATACAATTCTAAAAATACACAATCCAAAAGATGGTAGGAAAAGAAGAAAAAAAGGAATAATAGGCCAAATTGAAACAAGGAGAAAACCATATAATGATCCCAAAAGATGCTAAAAAGATTTTGACCAAATTCCATATTCATTTATGATTTTAAAAAACTCAGAAAATTAGGAATACAAGGGAACTTCTTTAGCCTCATAATGTGCATATATAAGAAAAAGATGTCTGCTCTTACTTCTATTCAACCTTATACTAGCAGTCCTAATCAATTAGGCAAGACAAGATAAATATAAATTAGGATGGAAGAAATGAAATTAACTTTGTTAAGGGACGGTATGATTTTATATACAGAAAAGTCTAAGAAAACTAGAACTAATAGATTTGCCAAGAACCCATGATATGAAGTCAACATGCAAACATCAACATTATTGCTATATACTTCGAAAACAATTTTAGAAAATGAAGTTTAAAGCAATACTATTTACAACTGCATTTAAAACATGAAAAATTTACAGATAAATGTGACAAAATGTAAGAACTATACACTGAAAAATATAAAACACTGTTGAGAGAAATTAAAGGATATCTAAATATATGGAGGGTTATGCCATGTCCATGGACTGAGAGACAAAATATTATCAAGATGTCAATTTGTCAAAAGTCAATTTCTAGATTCAATGTACTTTCAAGAAAAATCCCACCAGGATTTTGTAGAAATTGACACACTGATACTAAAGGTTACTTGGAAATCCAAAGAACCTTGAGTAATTAAAGCAATTCTGAAAAACAAGAATGAAGTTGAAAGATTTAGGTTACCTGGATCCAAGATTTTCTATAAGGTAAATATGGTACTGGAACAGAACATACTACAAAAATAGATACACACGGGGTGGGGATTTGGCTCAGTGGTAGAGCGCTTGCCTAGCAAGTGCAAGGCCCCGAGTTTGATCCCCAACAGCCACCCCCTAAAAAAGAAAGATATACATATGATCGGTTGACTTCTGACAGACACCAAAATCATTCAATGATGTCTTCAACAAATGGTGCTACAACTGTGAACAGTTGGCCTTCTACACCAGCACACTCTGCATCCAGACTTAACCAACCATGGGTTGAAATATTTTTAAAACTATTTACATCTGTACTGAACAGATGTAACAGGAACAGACTTTTTTCCTTGTTATTATTCTCTAAATAATATAGTATAACAACTATTTAAAGAGCATTAGCATTGTATTAGGTATTATAAGTAATCTAGAGCTAATTGTATTAGGTATTACAAGTAATCTAGAGCTAGTGTGTGTAGGCTGCATGACAATACTACGCAACTTTATACAACGGACTACAACATCTGGAGATTTTGGTATCTACAGGGAGTCCTGGAACCAGTTCCCTAAAGATACCCATATTTGTTTTTTTTTTTTTGTTTTGTTTTGTTTTGTTTTTTGGTGCTGGGGATTGAACTCGGGTCCTTGTGCTTGCAAGGCAAGCACTTTAACCACTGAGCTAAATCCCCAGCAAGATACCCATATTTGAATGGAAAAATATGAACTTTGATTCTTACTTCACACTCTTCAGAAAAATTAACTAAGGCCAGGTGTTGGGACTCACACCTGTAATCTCAGAGCTCTGGGAGGCAGAGGCAGGAGGATGGCAAATTCAAGCTCAGCTTGGCAATTTAGCCACTTAGACTCTCACTCAGTGAGAGCCACTCAGCTCAGTGCAGAGGCCCTGGGTTCAATCCTCTGTACTGAAAGGAGGGAAGGAGGAAGGAAGGAAGAAAAACAAAACTCAAAATTGATCACAGACACAAAATTTTCATGACTTTAAGATAGACAAGAATATTTTAGGATATAAAAAAAGTATAAAAATAACTTGAATCCCATAAAAATTAGGATTTCTTCTCTTTTTGAAAGACGTCACTAAGACCCATAAGATGATGATTTAATAAGGTAAATGAAGTAAAAATGTGCAAAAGATTTGGACATACTACAAAACAAATATACAAATTTTCAACAAATGCATGAGAAGAGATTTATCACTATCCATCGGCACGGAACTACACACCCACTAGACCGCCCAAATGTAATGACTGCCAAGCACCGATGGCACTGTGGAATAGCATTTTCAATAGAGATATAAAATGGTATGACCACTTTGGAAAACATGTGGACAGTTTCTCATAAAGGTAAACATACATCGCAAGACCCAGCAATTCCACTCCCGGTTACTTATCAGGAATGGTAACGATACATGTCCACCCCAAGGCAATTCTGTTCATGGCAGCTTCTTTCACCGCGCCCCAAATTGGAAACAATACAAAAGTCTAATGTGTCTGTTAGGTTTGCATCTGAATATTGAAACCACACAGTTATTTGAACAAGGAATTTTTAACATATAAAATGATTAACTCTAGCACAGTAGTAACTAGGAAGGTGTAAGAACTCTAAAGAATATCCTAGGGGCTGGGGATTTGGCTCAGTGGTACAGTGCTTGCCTAGCGAGCACAAGGCCCTGATTCGATCTCCAGCAACCACAACCCCCCAAAGGAGTATTTTAAACCTGCGGGAGAACACTCAAAGCAGCAACGATTGGAAGGGACCCTCTCCTCAAAGCTGGATTCAAGCCTTGTTGGAAACGTACCATGTGACAGGAAAAAGCATGCCGGCTGCCCAGGCTAGAGCTGGTCCAGGGTGACCAGGAACGCACTGTGGGTACAGGCAGGCCAAGGCTGGCAGGCAGTACATGGAGGAGTTAGAGAATCAAATGGTGCAAGGCCCAGGAGGCATGGGGTCCACCTCTGGAGGGCCCCTGAGAGCAACCCCGTAGGAAACTGGTCAGGGGAAGCTGGCAGTTGGCACACAGCGGGAATCAGGACCTCGGGGCCTGCCCACCACAAGGGCAGTGCCCGGCCTTAAGAGCAGAGTCCTCACTGGGAGGGCCCTGGGCTAGGGCTGGGCACTCAGAGGCATAATGTGACGCGGACGCACATCTGGGGCAGAATCTTAATGCACCTGTCTCTGGCTAAAGGACAGCAGGAAAAACAAAACTAAAAAAGGACCACAACAGAAGCAGGAAGGGATGTTCCTTCCACATGCAACGGTCCTCCAGCGCCATCTACTGACAGAGCTCCACACTGTTCGCACACAAAGGAGAAACTAAAGGGCTATCAAAGGGGCTATACTACCATAGAGCAGGCAATGAAGGGTAGACTGGGAGTTGAGAGGCAATTTTTAGATAAGTGTCCTGTCCACTTCTGGGTGCATCACAAAAACGGCATGCCGCGTGAAAGAAAGTGAAGGGTAAATACCATTAAATGAACTAGAACATACAAGCTTAATCTGTAGGGACAAGAGAGCAATTAGTGTTGCCTGTGGATCTGGGGTGGGTGGAGGTATTAACTATAAAGCACTACAAAGGAATTTTGGGAATGACAGAAATGTTCTGTATCTGAATCGTGGTGGTGGGTACGAGGGTGCATACATTAGTCAAAATGCATCAGACTCTACCTAAAAATGGGTACATTTTATTTTGTGCAAATTATACCTAAGTAGAAACTGTCACAGAAAAAGGAGCCTAAGAAGACAACTAAATCTAATATATTCTGGATGGGATCCTGGAATAGCAGAAATGTCATCTCATCAAAACTAAGGAAACGGGTTGGGGATTTTGTTCAGTGGTAGAGTGCTTGCCTAACAAGTGCAAGGCCCTGAGGTCAATCCCCAGCACACACACCCCAAGAAAAAAACAAAAAACAAAACTAAGGAAAGCATGGATTTTAGTTAATAATAATGTTCAGCTAATCACTATTTGTTCACTAATTATAACAAATGTAGAGCAATCATATAACATAAGATGTTAGTAACAGGCAACTAGCAAACTAGAAAACTAGAGGTACCCCTAGCAAACTAGGGGTTCATGGGAACTCTCCAACTTTGTAATTTTTCTGCAAATAAAAAACTGTTCTAAAGTTTAAAAGATCTAGTTTTAAAACATAATGTAAAAATCAAATGCCTGTTTTTGTGTAGGAGACCACCATCCCTTTCTAAACCTGCTACCTTGTAAATTCCAGGGCAGGGAACTTGAAAAGGGGGGTTACTTGAAAAGGTCACAGCCTCCACGGCAACACTGGAAACCCTCCCTCTTCTCCAGGAGGCAGAGTCTCAAAGTGGGAAAGACCTTATGGCCAGAGGTGATTATTCCAGGTTATTATCGGGACAGAGATGAGATGGTCGACCTGGGATGAGGTTACTCAGGTAACTCAAGCCACGGCTTCTCTGGGGGTTGGATCCTGCATTCTTCTCTAGCTCTGCCCTTCCTGGTCCTGCATCCTCCACGGTTTGGTTAGAGCCCCAAATGCTATGAGGGCACAATTACAAAGGAAGATCCCTTCCAGACTGGCCGGACAACCAAGCAGGGATGGGGGTGGGGGAAGAGCAACCTTCTTAAGGAAAAGGAACTTGCTGAAGATCCGCTTGCTTCTGAAAGTGTGAGACACTGCAAGTGACGTGTAACAGCAACACTGCAATCACACTAACTGTAAGGAGCAGAACTAAAGAGGTTGCAGAGGAAGCGTGGCGAGCAGCTCCTTTAGAAACGAGACCTAATGCAGGCAGCGACCCGTCAGCTAGTGCTTGCTGTGCTGGAGCTACAAGGAGAGTCTACGTATTGATGTGTATGTGCCTGTGTTTGCCTCAGACATCAATAGATGGATAAGAACATTCCCTGAATCCAGGAGATTTTTTTATTAAAAAAAAAAAGACAATTTACTTGACTATGGGAAAGGGGGAAAAGAGAGGTGACAGACAGCTACTTGGAACAAGCAGGGAGAATTCAAAATTGAATTGCTCTAGTCTAGGAGGTTTTATGAAAATCTTCACCTCGCCTCAGTAAAACCGGAAGTTCTTCTGTGGGTTTGGTAAAATCCCTTCCCTTTCCAGGCATGCCAATCCCCAGATGGAGGTAATAAAACTGAACTAGGATGAAGGCTTTCTCATCCCAGTGAGGACCACTCAGGTATGAGAGATGGAAGGTTAGACTGGAGCAGTCTTTAAGCCAGTGCTCCCTGGGCAGGGAGCCACTTGAGAAAACACTCATATGATATCAAAAGTGGGCCTGGGTAAGAACTGTCAATTCAGAACCATCCACAGTGGACAGAGGTGGGCTAGGTGTCCTTCTGTCTTTCTGTCCCTGGGAAATGGATGTGTACAGCATGGAGGAAGCATTTGATACAGGTCAGAAACTAGAAACACAGATGCCATGTATGCACACAGATGGATCTTAAAATAGAGGGCTGGGGAAAAGGTAGCAAAGTGAAGTCCAGAGCATAAAATGCACAAAAATCCAAACTACAGCCCACAAACACCATAAAATACATAAACACACCAGGCATGGTGGCACACATGCATAGACCCAGCATTCCAAGAGGCTGAGGCAGGAGGATCCCAAGTTTAAGCCCAGTCTGGGCAATTTAATGACTTAGACCCTGTTTCAAAATAAAAAACAAAAAATAAAAATAAAAAATAAAAGGGCTGGTCTTGTAGCTTGGTGCAAAAACCCTGGGCTCAATCCTCAGTACCGAAACAAGCAAACAAGAACAAGAACAACAAAAAACCCTATACATATATCAAAATGTTTTGAGGGGTTGGGGATTTAGCTCAGGGCTAGAGCACTTGCCTAGCAAGCTCAAGGCCCCGAGTTCGATCCACAACATCCCCCACCAAAAAAAACTCTTGATATTTTTGTTGTTTCTAATGAGATAAGCAGAATTGGGAAACGGGCTAAAAGTGAGTAAGGAATTGCATTCACAGCATCCTCGGGTGAAAGCTGCCGCGCACTTCTAAGCTCACCTCTCTGAATGGTTAGCGTGACCCTGTGTGTGTCCTGTCTTTGCCCTGTGTACATCAGAACGTCTGTGACTTAAGCATTGAGATTGACAGGGATGATCACCTGTGATTTTACCTAAGCATTCCTCCCCATAGAGTCCCTTAAATCAAAGTAGTAAGTCCTCATTCATATTTGAAATAAGGAATGGAGATATGCATTAGATTCAGGAAGTAAGAGGACCAAGACATGGTTCCAATAGCAGGAAAGAGACCCTTAACTGAAGGAGGTGCCCTTCCAAGCTGTATGCCTATGTAACGTCATCCAGTGTCCCCCATGCTCACCAGGTCACCAGGATGCTGAGTATCACATCCCTAGGAGCTCTGGGATCAGCCAGGTGACCACCAACAGGGAACTGAGGACCCCACGATGGAAGGTGGGAATCATCAGGCCTGGTGAGAGATGGTTGGAGCAGACGTCCTAGCAGGAATAGATGTCAATTTGGGCCCAGGGTCTATGTGGCTTGGAGAGTAAGTAGGGTGAGGAGGGGCAGGGGTAAAGGGAGGGATGTGGGAGAAGGGGGGGCAAGTCATAAGGGGTGGCAAATGACAGGGTGAAGGAGAGAGAGAGAGGAAGAAGGCAGGTGGTGGGAGGAGGAGGGCAGACCAAGGTGGAGGAGACCCAGGCAGGGAAACGGGATGGGGAGAGACTGGCAAGAGGAGGGAGACAGTCTGGGAAAGAGGTGGTAAGAGGACCAAGTTGGTCTAAGTGGTCACTGAGGTAGGGTACTATAGTTTACAACAATTCATTATATTTATAAAGAACTACAGGAAAGGCATTTGAAGTTTCCCATCACAAAGAAATGATAAATACTTAAGGAGATTGAAATGTTAATTACCCTGATTTGATCATTATACATTGTACACATGTACCGAATCATCACACTGTAGCCCCATATAGTTATTTTGCATCAGTTGAAAATAATTAAGTAGGAACTGAAGACATGAATACAGACCTCCTCCCCAAACAATGTTAGGATCTAAGGGATGGAGGGAAGAAGGTTTGAAGCACAGGAAAGGTCAAGGGGAGTTTAGGGCCTCCCTTTGTTCAGCACATTAGACACTCCCACAGCGTTCTCACCATTGTCTTATTAGAGTTCACAGGGCAGGGAAGTTACCTTCATTTAAGGAGGATTTAAGGAGGTCAGCACTGACAGGGAAGACAGACGAGGAATGTAAACATTATGTATGACAAACATGTACTAATAAATAAGTATTAAAAAGAGGAATTTACAAATAAAGGGGAAGAAAAACAAAAATCATGTAGAACTCCTAAATAATAAGAACTGTGTATGGATTAAACAGAATACATAAAATAAATGTCAAGAATCAGACCAAATTTATCAATGATCACATTAAATGTGAATGGGCTAAGTTGTCCTTTGACCAAGTTTTAGAAAAACTCTAAGATTCAGTTATAAAAAAAAATCCAGCTAGTTCAGCTTGCAAGAGACAAAAAAAGATAACAAACAAATGCCAACTAAAAGAAAGCAGATGAACAGTATCAATATTCAGGCAAAGAAGAATGCTAGGTAAAACGCTAGATAAAATTATATAAATCATTAGAACATAATGGCCATAAAAAATTGTCAACTAAAACCCCCAAAGAGCATGTGAACTGCAGCATCTACCAAACTGGAACTAGCTGAAACATCCATCAGGATGATACTGATTGGCTGGGGATTTAGCTCAGTGGTTAGAGGGCTACCGAGTTAGGTCCCTGGCACCAAAGGGGAAGGGGAAAAAAAAAAAAAAGATGATGCTAGCGCTTCTATACAATGGAATACAGCATAACGACAAGAAGTCGTGGTTCAGAGTTTGCAGCCTGAGTCATTCACAGATTTTTTTTCCTTAGACCCTAGATAATAATTGTTTGCAGAAACCCCCGCAATTTCACAGAAACCGCAAATATCCGCCACAATTTATTTATTTATTTATTTATTTATTTTGGTGCGAGGTTTCCAAGTAGCCAATCTGAGAGACTTATTCAGTTCTCCTTGCTGCTGATTGGCTGCTGCTCTGAACCCACCTCTGGCAGATCCATCTGCGTTCTGCACCCTAACAGGTTGCTGTACTGTGTGTAGCTATCTTGAGTGTTCTCAGTTTTGTTCTTCTTAAAGCCCTAAGATCCCTAAGATGCCACTGAAACACCCGTGTACCTTCTAAGGCTTTATTAACACAGTACTTTACTAAATTAGATTACATAACTGCAGGAGATATAGCATATTTAGGGCTTAAACCATAAAAATAGGCATTTTCTGACCGTCTCTGAAATCTGTCGACAATTTGCGGGTGCTCTAGCAACGTAACCCCCGGGGAATTTCTGGCGTCCGCTGTACCTGATTTTCTATTTCTCTGGTCACTTTTTCTTCAATCTCCTCCTTTAGTCATCAATGTTGGGATTCTCCGGGTTGGAGCTTGACCTTCTTCTCACTTATCTGATCTTATCTATTCTGATAGCTTCAAATGCCATATGAATGTTGACAACTCTCAAATGCACATTGGCAGCCACACCTAGAATTCCAGACCCAGCTATCTAGAGGATGAATACTAGTGTGAAGCACAGTGCTTGACTTACATTAGATAATCAAATATCTACTAAATGAAATAAATATACACTTGGCTGTCTCAATGGCATCTAAATCAACATGCTCAATTCTGGCTTTATCTCCCTTTCCAAAACTGACTCTAGAGCTAGGGATTTAGCTCAGTAGAGTGCTTGCCTGGCATGCACAAGGCCCTGAGTTCGATCCCCCACACCAAAACAAAAAACAAACCTGACTTTAGATGACCAGGAAATGTTCAGGAAATCAACATCCTGGAAATAACTCTTCTAACCACCAATTTGGAGTCAAGAAAATGGAAATGACTTCTTTCCCTCACTCTTCTTCCCATTTTAAAAACATTTGTAATCCTCAAGATTCTTCTCTGGTTATCTCTCTTTTGTGTTTTTTGTTTGTTTGTTTGTTTGTTTGTTTTGGTGGCGGGGATCGAACTCAGGGCCTTGCACTTGCTAGGCAAACACTCTAAGCACTGAGCTAAATCCCCAAACCCTCCTTTTTTTCCATTCTCACGTACCAAATGAATGATCTCAACCAAGCCCATGGCTTTAACGATCATATACATGTGACAATTTACAAATTTGTATCTTTATCCCTCATTTCTCTCAGATATTTAACCGCCTTCTAGGCTTCCTCTGTTCTGTATCTCAGTAAAGAATTTGGGACTCATCCTGATGTCCCAAACTTGTGTCTTAAGTCCTACCTACTCCCATTTCCCTCATTCTCCACAACTATACATACATCCACAGTGTTATATGCATTTTAGAAATGTTTCAATTCTTTATACACATATACATAGCCAGGTTCCATTAAATTGCACTTCAAAGTTCAGTTCACTGAATGCTACTCTATTAGGCAGGCTAAGGGTAACAATTAGCAAATAAATCCAACAATTCTTGATCTGTCATTCTTTTCGGTCACTTAACATTTTTAAACTTCTTAGTCTACAGAATTCTTCACCTTATGAATCTGTCTTCCCAAGACAGAAGTTCACTGTAGCTCAGGCCAGCCAATCAAATGCATGTGTACAAGTCTTTAGTTTGGAAGCCAGTGGCTGGAAATGGCAAGGACAGCAGTAGAGAGAGCCACCATCCTGAACAATGCAGTGCATGTTCTATGGATGGAGTCTGGTGCCTGGGGCCACAGTACAAACTGTAGTGTCTGGCTCAGCAGGAGTGGTCTATCTACTGGGACAGTTTTGCTGTGTGATTTGAGCATTGCTCCAAACTGTGTAGGTGCTAGGCCCGTTTTCTTGGCCTTTGAGGAGATTCTTAGAGCTACCAAATACCCATCAATAAATTCCTTTCAGCTAGAGTAAGTTTTGGTTATTTGAACCTAGGAATCTGGACTGATACAACTAGCATTAGAAAAATCTATGACATATGTAATAAAATGTAAAAGTGAAAATCTATATGACCTTCTTGCCAGATGGAAAAATAGCATTTCATAAATCAATTGCTGGGGCTGGGGATTTAGTTCAGTGGTTAGAGTGTTTGCCTTGCAAGCACATGACATTGAGTTCGATCCCCAGTATCAAAAAAAAAAAAAAATCAATTGCTCACATAAAAACACATCTGTTTTTTGTTTTGTTTTGTTTTTTTTGTTTTCTGAGGAGAAAAAACAGGCAAGAGGACCACCTCTGCCCGGGTTGGCTTTGAACTCCTGGGCACAGGTGACCCTTCTCCCTCAACCCCCCAAGCAGGTAGAAATACAGACAGGGGATGCATGGCTTTAAAGATGTATTTAAATCTTTCATTTTTCATTTACTTTGTTTTTTAGATTAATTTATGTCTGTACGGGTTGGGGATCCAGCTCAAGTGGTACAGTGCTTGCCTAGCAAGTGCGAGGCCTTGAGTTGGATCCCCAGCAAGCCCCCCCCATGTATGCCTGTAATACATAATAACTACACTCATCTCCATGCTCCTATCGCTCCCTATTCCCAGGTCCCCTTCCCATCTGGAAAGTCATTGCTGTAATATGTAGGCTACACTGGCTCAATGACATAAAATGTTAAGTCCAAGTGAGAATAGCAGGTATCAGTGCACAATAGTTCCTGAAACGATAACCATGTGTGTTGCTGCTTCATTGAGAATCCTTCTAACAGATCATCTTCATCTTTTGACCCTATTTTCACAAAACATAGTTTTCATTTGATTAGAAAAGTATCATTCCCATTTTCAAGCAAATTTGTAGATTCTTGGACTATCTTGACTAAGTACCAAATAAAAACAGCAGAGTGGTTGGGTATTAAAATGCCCTTGAGAAGAACTGGCTGTTTTGGCAACAGGTTAGGCATTTCTGGGCTCAAAGTAACTCTATGGAATTACTTTGAAGTCAAGATTTTTCTTCCCAATTACTGCACTATAAAACAATATGAACAAGGCATGACATATCTTTTCATGCGGTTATCTGTATTGCGATGTGCTGTGGTTTGGATTTGGAATGTTCCCCAAGGCCCACTGTGTTGGAGACTTGGTTCCCACCTCCCAGTGTGTGGGGGTGGGGTGGGATCTTTAAGAAATAGGGCCTAACGGGAGGCTCAAGGTGACTGAGGGGGTGCACTCAAAAGGACTTGTGGGATCCCAGTCTCTTCCCCTCTCTTTCACCTGCTGGCCATGATATGAGGGGGTTTGCTCTACCACACACTCCCCACTATGATGTGCCGTCTTACCAAAGGCCCAAAAGCAACAGGGACAATTGACCATGGACTGGGAGCTATGAAACTGAGACAAAATAAAGCTTTTATTTTTATAAGTTAGTTATCTCAGGAATTTACTATGTAGTAACAAATCTGACTAACCCATGGTTCTAAGAAAGATGGACTTGCATTGTGAAAAGACTCTAGATAATTTTTTTTGACAGTACTGAGGATGGAATCCAAAGCCTTGCACATGCTAAGCAAGCACTGAGTGAACTGTCCCCTCAGTCCCTTTTTGTTTTGAGACAGAGTTTTGCCAAGTTGCCCAGGCTGGTTTTGAACTTGCAATCCTTCTGTCCCACCCTTCCAAGTAGCTGGGATTATAATATAGGCATACGCCACCACACCTGATGAAATTCAATCTTTTGCAAAGCTTTGAAGTAATTCACTAATCACCTTTCAATCTTGATATTCAAACATCAGCATCATTAATGTTTATGCTGTAATAATCGTAACTTTTGTTTTCTAAAACTATTTATTATATGTAACTTAAAGGTAATTTTGAAGTGTAGGTTCTGGATACCTATTCATTGTGTTAATCTCATTTTTCAATCAATTACAAACCTATTTCCTATATAAAGTGTTCCTTTATAACAGTGAATTAATACAAAATTGCTCTATCTAGTGATATAGCAACTTCAGAACCAAAGCTGATCAAAACAAATTCCCAGTAATTAGGCATATTCATATAGCAGCAGTCATTTTAAAATTCTTCATTACAAGAAATTAAGGAGTTGGTTGCGAAACTGAAAATATTCAAAGTTGGTCTTGAAAATAGGAAGACTGACCATGTTTTGTTAAAGACTTTGTTTTACAAATTTACTCAGGTGTATACACAAAATGGGCTGTGTCTTAGTTGGTAATGAACAATCACATCAGTTATACTATTTTGTAAAATAACAAAATACCATCTGTGCAGTACAATTGGACTGTTTATTCACTTGACTAAAAATTTTTTCCAGTTGTTGTATACTCTATTTAATAATTGCATTTGCAACTCTGAGTCATCTAGTTCACTTGTTTGAGTTCACATTTCTAGGACAGACAGTTTAATTATGACTTTTCCCCTAGACTTTAGATTGTTATTTTCATCTATGGAAAGAAAATTGGGTGAAAACAAACATTTCATTTTGGCTATATTTTCGCTATTTTTTCTGATTACAAAAGCATGAAGTATTACAGAAAATAAAATGCAGAAAAAAGTACAAAAAATTTGGTGTATATACAATGTATATCTTTGAAATACTGTGATTATTTGCCACTTCTTTTTTAATATTTTCCAATTAAAATCTCATGAACATTTCTCATTATTTGTAAATATTCTTCTAAAGTCTGTTAATAGCTATATAATGGCTCATTTCAGGGCTGTATAATAATTTAACAATCTTCCAATATTAAACACTTAAGGTTGCTTCCCAGTTGTCATTACTATAATGACACTACAAGTTATATTCTTTTTTTTTTGGTTTTTTGTTTTGTTTTGTTTTTGTGGTACCGGGGATCGAACTCAGGCCCTTGTGCTTGCAAGGCAAGCACTCTAATCACTGAGCTAAATCCCCAGCCCTACAAGTTATATTCTTGTATTTAAATTTTATTCATTTATTAGATCTTTTCCTTAGGGTAAATTCCTAGAATTAGAATTGTTAGGTCCTATAAGTATTTTTAAAACTTTTGACATATTTCCAAAAGTCCACCAAGAAGTTTGAGGCAAAATTTTTTTTGAGGCAAAATATTTAATTTAAAAACATTTGAAGCTGGGCACAGTGACACATGCCCATGATCTCAGCTATTCAGGAGGCTGAGGCAGGGGGATCACAAACTCAAGGCAAACCTGAGGAACTCAGGGAGACCTGATCTCAAAATAAAAAATAAAAAATGCCAGGGATGTGGCTCAATGGTAGAGTAGCCTGGGTTCAATCTCTAGTACCAATGAAAAAACAAAACAAAACAAAACGAAAACTGGCTCTACCAGAAGTTGCTTTCTTTTTGTTTTTCTTCTGGTGCCAGAGATTGAACTTAGGGCCTTGCACTTACCAGGCAAGCACTCTAACCACTGTGCTAAATCCCCAGCCAGAAGTTATTTTTAAAAAACACATCTCAATTTGATAGGTAGAAGGAAAAGAATGCTATTTCATTAACACATGGTAATTACCATGTCTTAAATTATAAGTTTAAAATAATAAACTCAATGATAAAAATATAAATAAGGTTTATAGGTCAAAAGTCCACAATACTTTCTACAAACAAGCAATTTCATCCAACTAGAAGTAAACCAAAATAACTACTCTTTTTCCTCATATCTAAAAGGAAAAAAGCAACAACATCAGTAAGCTAAGAACAGAGCAGCAGGTAGGTGAAAGGAATAGGCCTGGCCTGTGAGAGCAACAGCAGCAACACAACAAGATATGGAATCTCGCACCAGCCACACGGCATCTCTGGGGGTCTGGGATCACCCCATGTTATTAGCAGAAAAAGCAAATCCTCTCTGCAAAAAAATTCCCCATCGGACATATGCTACAATGTTTTAATGTCCCCTAAAGGCCTACACGTTAAAGGCTTGACTCTTGGAGTGGCACTATTGGAAGGTATTGGAAACTTTAAAAGGTGTGGAGGTCTTCAAGTCACTGGGGTGTGCTTTTGAAAGGGACAGTGAGACTCTGGTCTCTTCCTTTTTCTCTCTCGGGTTCCTGGCCATGAGGTGAGTGGTTCTGCTCCAGCATGAGTCCCCATCATGATGTACTATCTTAGTCTAGAAAATTATGGGGCCAACTAACCCCAAGACTGAAAGCTTCAAACCTGTGAGCCAAAATAAAACTTTTCTCTTTATCATTTAATGATCTCAGTCATCTGTTACAGTAATAGAAAGCTGACTAACAAGAATCATCAGTGAACTCTAAAGACACCAGAGGGCAAGTCAGGAGAAAACCAGAATCCCATCCATTACAGATATGTAAATGATGAGATTTAGAACCAGAACAGTAATATATGAATTATTTGGGAAAACAATGTATTCATAAGACACAATTGTAAGACACTCAAGCCAAGAAATGATCTGGAAGTAGCATGCAACTGTGAAAAAAAAATAACCAATAGAACTTCTATAGATGGATTAAAGGACCACCTAAAGAATGCATTTCATAGTAGTTGCGGAGGGCAGGAGGAGGACTGTTGGCTGCCGCCCCCACCAGGACTGGGCCCTGCCAGCCATGACTCAGGCCCCCCGGGGCGGGAATGGGCCCACGGAGGTTGGAGGGCAGCCGGGGCCACTCCCGCCACACAGCTGACCCGTGCTTCTCGACTTGTGCCCGAGAGGTAGAGACCCAGAAGCTGCGGCTTACTGTAAAGGAGGAGGTACCACTGCAGGACCTACGGGGGGAGGTGGCAGGGGGGTGCCCTCCAGGACAAGGAGCATCTGCGCCAGCAGGCATCACTCATGCTTTCAGGTGCCCGGAAAAGCCGCAGCTTTTGCAAGGACAAGAGTGGGCCCTTTGTGCATTTTAGGGGAGGATTTCAATTCACCTCTGTCAGTATGTCATCTGGGAATCCAGAAACAGTGAGTCTTCACCACAGACCACAGCCCACTTTAAGATGGCACCAAAAGGCGCATACAGCTAACAGCCTCTGGGATGCATACATAGGCCTGCTAAGCCATCAGTCCACAGCCCTGGCCGTGAAATCCAGCTTTGCGGATCCCCTACCTTTGTGAATCTTGACTGGAGATAATGGAGTCATCCTCTCAAATAGGATTTACCTTACCAAGTTTTGAGGAAAAAACAACATTGTAGACCAATGGGATGAGGATGTTGAGCACCTGAAGACTTTATATCAAAATATTCTAACTCTGGACAAGGACACTCTTCTGACCTCAGTGTCTAAAGACCTCTACAAACCACAGATTTTATAGGAAACGACTGTGTGAATGAGTGAACAGAGTTCGTACCTGCAACAGAGAGTGGTGGTGATCATCAGCAGGGTGATGAGGGAATACAGTGTTAATGCTCTGTGTTTAGGTATCCTGGAAGCAGGGCTGCAGCTTTTGTGTTTCCATACCTGTCCTTCAATTGTACAAACATCCCTGAGAACATATCACCTCCTCTGCATTGGCAAGTGTCAGAGTGAGGCCCCAAAAAGTAAAACTACAAAGCGTAGCAAGTGCGGAAGTTACTGTTTCTTGATTTCTGATTCTGAATTCCAAACTGAGATCTTGCAGCGAGACAAAACTAGAATCGCAAAGAGTGCAGGCCCAACCTTAATGCCCTCCTCGCTGACTGATTTTGCGTTGTGTCGGAAATAAAACACCCAGAAAGCCAACATGGTTTGTAAAATAGTGGACACTATTTACAAACAACTGAACGAAAATTCTTCCCACATTATTAAAGATGCCATTTTGGAGGTTATCACCTTGTTGGCACATACTTTACCCAAGGATGCCACCATTCAGCTCATGGACTCTTCGGTCCCAGTGGACAACACCCTAATGCTGAAAAGGCAGGCCTGGGCTCCAAGTGAGGCATCGCCCTGCACACGCTGAAGACAGTCCTGTTGGTACTGAAAGACAGCCTTGGGAAGTAGAAGACACACTGCTAGCAAGATTTTTCACTCTTCATTCCACCAACACTATGCCTTTGGAAACATCCCAGGGCCTGTGCACACTTCTGTTTACGGGTTCTTCTAAGAAAATGGTGGCCAAGGTCTTCCCGAGTTCTTGATGGCCCTCATGCTTCAACCCTTCTACATCAATCAGCTGAACTGATGCCAATGGACACCTCCCTCCATGCCTGGGATACCCTGAAACTCTGCTAACTGTTCTGGATGACGAGAGGTGGATACTGCTCCAAAGAATTGGCAGAATCAGATTTCCAAAACACTGTATTTCCATGATGGAGTCAACCTCATTGCCAGAATGCTCTTGTAAATATACCTGTCTGCAGTTTCCAGAGACCTTATATTACCTCCACAAGATCTTAGTACAAGGTTTTAGGAGGTCAACAGACCACATTATCACAGTAAGATTTTTCATCAAAATTCTGAATAAGGCCAGGCGTGGTGGTGCATGCCTATAGTCCCAGCACTTGGGAGGCAGAGGCAGGAGGATGGCTGCTGGGCTACACAGTGAGTTCAAGGCCAACCTGAACTACATAGCGAGACCCTGTTTCAAAACAAAAGACCAAAAGAAAAAAATTCTGAATAAGTTCTTCAAGGACCCACTCCTAGATTTCCAGTCCTCCTCAGAAACTGGGTCAATGATTCCAGTCCCGAAATCAGCAAAATAAGCTTCATAAAATTGCCAGCGTGGCCCAGCTGTCAATGAGATAGAAAATGTCTGCAGTTTATTACCATCCACTCCAGATACCTCCACTTCCAAAGACAAGCATGTTGTAATTCAGATCTTGTTCGCCCTCCAAAGACCTATACACAAACTAGACAAGGTGAGCTACTCCTCATTCTGCATTGGAATTGCTTCCCGCCACTTCTGTCTAATGGATCACTGTCATGAAGGCATTTGAACTTGGCCACGGGACACCTGGGTGACTCACTTAGGGGTGTGAAACCATATTCATCAACGACATTAAAATGTGTAGTTCTAAGAGACCCTGTACCCCTAATTCTGTTTGGAAGACAGAGGCCACAATGATACATGTAAATACACATTACAAATCTGTCACTCACAACTAGAGCAGTCAATGGCGTCTGTATAACATTTGCTTAAAGATGAAAATTATAATTTTGAGCAGCTGGCTTACAACATCTGTAACACCTTCTTTCTCATAAAGGGTCCATTAAATATTTAATATGTGACGTTTTAAGGTTGGTGGGGAGCTCCCAAGTGCATCTAAGGGGAGCAGTTATTTTACTAGGGTATTTGGCAGAATTAGGTAGACATTTACTACTCAGAGATGAAACTGAAGTTATGATTGAAGCTATTGGATGAATGCTCCAGGACAAAGACCCCAAGAGCCAGGAATTGGCATAAATAATCCAATCGTTTAAAGAAAATAGCTCATAGATTGACCCCTCCAACTATTAAACCTTCCAGAGACTAAGTTCTTCTACATCAAGGAATTAAAGCTTTTTAAAACTAGCCCAAGCACTAGACAGATGGTCCTGTATGCGCCCTATCTCGATAATTTGGCTCTATTTGCAGATGCTTTTCTGAAGGATGTTACAAGCTTTCACTGTCCCTTCAAAGTTCTATATTAAAGCATATAAATCTGAAAAAAAAAAAAAGAGAGAATGTACTTCAGGAAAAGAAAAGTGATTCCAGAAGGGAGGGTTGAGAAACAAGACAGAATGACAGGCAAATAAGCTGGTAAACACATATTACTTTATTAAGTTAAAATGACAGAATCAAAATACCAGAAAACAACAGCTTGAAAGCCAGAAGGAAATGTGAACAATTGAAAAGGTCTGTTACTTGGAAAGGGGTTCTGTTTAAACAGACTTTGTAGTCAAATATGTATGGCAGAATTTCAAAGATAACCACCAAAAGAATATAGGTTATAAATTTCAAACTAGTAGAGAGGGGAAAAAAATCCTTACAACTTAAAAGCAAAAGCCAAACATTTAAAAAAAGGAGGGAAAAATGCTGAGAAATGAACAAAATTGAACTATAAGATTGTAGAAACACTCAAGAACAAGACAAGGACATCTACTCTTACTACACCTGTTCAATACAGTACTTGAAATTTTAGCCAAAGCAATCAGGCAAGAGAGAGAAACAAAAGGAATACATATAGGAAAAGGAGAAGTCAAACTATCTTTATTTGCAGAAGACCCAAAACAACTCCACCAAAAGACTCCTAGAACAAATTAACCAATAACTAATAAATTCAACAAGGTAGTAGGACACAAAAATCAACACACAAAAATCAATAACATTCTAGTACACCAGCAGTGAACACAACCAAGAAAAACAAAAAATACTATTCACAATAGCCTCGGGGTTCTGGCTTTAGCTCAAGTGGTAGAGTGCTTGCCTAGCAAGTCCAAGGCCCTGAGTTCAATCCCCAACATCCCCCAGAAAAAAGCCTCAGAAAAATTAAATACCTAGGTATTAACCTAACCGAGGAAGTGAAAGACCTCTATGATAAAAACTATAGCAATGTGAAAAAAAGAGACCAAAGAGGTCATCAGAAAATGGAAAGACATCCCCTGTTCTTGGATAGGTAGGGCAACACTACTAAAATGGCCGTATTACCAAAAATGACATATATAGTTAGCGCAATGCCAAATCAAAATGACAAAAGCATTCTTCCCAGAACTAGAAAAAATATCCTAAAATTTATACAGATGCTGAAGAGATCCCCTCCCCAAAAAACCAAAAAAACAAAAAACAAAAAAAACCAAAAAAAAAAAAAACCACCATATTACAAAGCTACAGTAACAAAAATAGCACAGTATCAGCACAAAAAAGAGACATGTGGATAAAGGGAACAGAACAGAGGATGGAGAAACTACCCCATGCACACTCAGCCATCTGACCTTTGACAAAGGGGCCAAAAACATACACTGGAGAAAAGACAGCCTCTTTAACAAATGGTGATGGGAAAATTGGTTATCCACATGCAGGAAATTGATTCTAGACCCATCTCTCTCCCCATGCACTAAAAAAATCAAAATGGACCAAAGACCTAGATAATAAAACAGAAACATATAATCTGCTGGAAGATAAAATAGGTAAAATTCTTAAAGGCATAGGCATTGGCAAGGACTTTCTGAACAGAACCCCAATAGCACAAGAAATAACATCAAGAATCAACAAATGGGTTATATCAAATTAAAATGCTTTTGCACAGCCAAAGAACCAACCAACAGAATGAAAAGAAAACCTACAGGGTGGGGAAAAATTTTTGTCAGTTACTCCTCAGACAAAGGATAAATATCTAGAATATGTAAAAAAAACTCAAATTAAGAGCCCTCCCCATAAAAGAGCTAACCAAAAATGGGCAACAAATAAACAGACACTTCACAGAAGAAATACAAATGGGCAATAGGTACATGAAGCAACGCTCAACATCTTTAGCCATCACGAAAATGCATATCAAACAACACCTAGCCTCCATTCGACTCCAGAAAGAATGACTATCACCAATAACTCAAAAAACAACAAATGTTGGCAGGTTTCTGGGGGAAAGGGAACCTTTCTATATTGTTGGTGGTATGTAAACTAGTTCAGCCACTATAGAGAATCTTTAAAAAACTAAAAATAGAAATTCCATTTGTGCCAGATCTTCTCTTTCTGGGTATCTTCCTCAAAGAGTTAAAGACATCACATTACAGTGATACATGTATACCCATGCTTATAGCAGCACAATTCATAATAGTTAAATCATGGAAGCAGCCTGTATGTCCATGAACAGATAAACAGATTTTTTTTAAATGTGGTGTTTATACACAATGGAGTACTATTCAGCCATAAAGGATATATTCATTTATACAAAAAAAAATGGATACACTTTGAGACCATAATGCTTAGTGAAATCAGACACAGAAGCTTAAATATTGTAAGGTTTCTCTTCCAGGAGACCTGAAGTATAAGTAATCTAAACAGTAAAATAAAAGATAATAGGAAATAGGAAGATAGATCTTTTGCAGGGATAGGGGAGGGGGAAGAAAAAATGGTTAAGATTCAGTGTGTGTATGTAGCAACACCCCAGATGTTGGGGTGAATGTATTCTTCATGTATCACACATAAATACTAATTTTAAAAAGATACAAAAGCTCACTTCCTTCAGGAAGTCTCCCTTAATTAAGTCCACAGATTTCTCCCCTCTAATACTGACACCACTGACACCCCTCAAACTGCCAGTAAGTATTTCTTTATATTTTAATGTATACATGAGCAGTACTCATTTTACACATGTATTCCCAAAGAAACTGCGCACATTAATGTATCCAATTCTATTTGTGCTGTGTGTATCCAATTTGTATCCAATTCTATTTGTGCTGTTCTTGTAAATGAGCACAGAGTAGCCAAGACTGAGTGAATGAACCAAGGAGCAACATGTTAGGTAGAGCAGACCTTTAGGAGGGCACCAGGTAAGAGAAAGCGTTCTCTTTGAAGTCTTTAATTTCACAGATTAGGCACAGTCATGCCTAATGTGGACAATTTAAACACAATCCCTGGATAGAAACACTTGTCCACTGATCTAGAGATGAATCCCGACTTCACCACTTAATAGGTTAGTAGAATATGACAAGTTTCTTAACTTTACTGAGCCAGTTGTTACATCTATAAAATGGGAATAATATCCACTTCTCAACACTGTATTAAAAATAAATCAATGTGAAGTGTGTCTAGCATGCAGTAAGTGCTCCATAAACCCAGGTTTCTCTCTCCCAAGAAAGAAAACTTTAGGGGGAGGGGGTACGGGGGATTCGCACTGGGCTACCTCCCTAGCCCTTTTGAGCCAGGGCCTCAATGAGTTGCCCACCCTGGGCGTGAATTTGCGATCCTCCTTCCTCAGCCTGCCAGAATGCTGGCATTACGGGCGTGCTCCACCATGCCAGACTCCCCCCTCCCCACACCCCCCTTTCAAGGGCAGTTACATTCTGGACTGAGTAAGACAACTTCATCTCACCTGGGAACTCCTCATCTCTTCTTCCTCTCGGGCAGGGTCAGGGTGTCAGGTGGCAGAGCTGGAGGAGAAAGGAGCCATTAGAGACCAGGCCTGCCTTGCAGCTATTCGCAGGGAAACAACTACTTTTGCCTTTCGTGACTCATTCCTCAACCATCCTTCCCCTAAATGTCTTGTCCTCATTTCACACTACAGATTGTTCACCATCTCAGGCGAGTCTTTCCCTCTACTCCGAGTCAAACCTGTGTCCGACTGTGGTCACTTCAGCCAACTCTCCCAAAGAACCTCCGTGGTCCTAGCAGCTGCAGAAACCCTTCCTCCCGCAGCCTCCAGCTTTGGCTTACTAGCTTTGGCAGGACGACTCGGGTCATACGTAAGTCCTCTGAACACGGGTTCCAGTTGCCTGCAGAGCTGCAGCCTTCATTTTTAAAGGCACTGCTTGTTCCTGCCTTGACTGGCGCCTTTTCCTGGGCCCCAAATTTCTGCGTCCCCCCGTCCCCCGTCCGCAGCTAGAGTCCCACAGTCAGAAAGCCAAAGAGACTCAAAGTTACACCAAACTCCTCCCGTTATACATACCTGGAACCACTCAGGCCTCTGGACACAGGCCACCAACCCCTAAGGGAGAAACCTGGCGCCGAACTGCACCGCGAAGGGAGACTCACGGCTGACCCGCGCCGCTCCGAGTCCGGAATGCTGGCCCCACTCTGGGGGCACTCGCAGCCCGGAACAGCGGGTACAGGGCTGCTAAGCCCAAGCTGGAGTAGAGGACAGGGTCCCAGGGCTACTCGGGCGGCAGATTCTCCGAATGCTCCTATCTAAGGGAGCACAGCGGGGTGAAGGGACCGCTCTAGAGAACCTGGGAGGATTCAACCCTCCACCGCCCCATCCCGGGAGCCACCATCAGCAGCAGCAGCAGTCTATCTTGGAGACTACCTGCTGGGGTCCCAGATTTGGTATTTCAAGCCCCTCCATGTAACCCTGACCTGACCCTAGCGCTCCAATTTGCACCTCCCGCCGACCCAGGTCGGCGCGGGGACTCCCAGTCCCGCCGCCCGTAGCTGCGGAGGAGCCGCCCACTCACTTGCTGGAAGAAGGGACCTGGCCCCGCGACGGCACTGCGCCTGCGCGCTCAGTCCCGCTGCCCCACGCGGCCCTGCGGCGCGCTCGGTCTCGCCCCGCCGCAGACTCCTGCGCTTGGCTCTCTCGGGCTCCTCCTTGAGCTGCGCGTGGCAGCCTGCGGAAATGTCTCTCGTAGGATTTAACGTGGTGTACAAAAACCCATTTTTCCACGTTAATCTCTAGGATACTTCAGTGGGAGTTGGACGGGTCCTTCAGAGAAGCTCCAGTCGCACGCTGGAGGCACGAGAGGAGCGCGACGGACCCTGCCCCTCCACGTCTCTCCCGGGCACTGCTCTGACTGCTCCTAAAGCTGGGGGCCAAGAAGGCAGAAGGAACAGGTGTCCATCAGCTGCCCGCTGGTCCTCCTGAAGTGCCACACACTGGCTCACAGTGACCTGCACGGGTTCCTCTCGGGCAGGCGTTGAAAGGCAAGTCCTTCCCACAGTTCCCTAAGGGCGTCCCCGCTCGGTGCGGCCTCCACCCCACTGGGGTCACCCCTCACCACCACCATGTAATGACCTACTCGGCTGTTCTCTGCTGTAGGGTCGGCCGGGATCCTCACACAGAGTTAGATCAGGGAACCAGGCTCCTTTAGGAGGTAGAAAGGAAGGAGCCTCTGCGTCTCGGCAAGCAGCCAAGTTGACACCCCACTGAGCTGTGTGTGGTTTTGACACCTGCCTCTGTGTAGACAACACTGTCCCTCCGGTTACAGTTGAATGGGCAAAAACTAGTCCAGGTTCTTGTGTACATCAAGGAAAGAACTGCCAAGCTTACACCTTGTAAGTATTAAGTAGCTACATTTATTGAAGATCACGGGAGGGTAGCAGAACAGGCAGAAGGGCAGCAGGAAGAGAAAGAACTTACGGGTGTAGCCGCTGCTGGTGCTGGTATTGACGTTGCCCGAGCGCTCGGCTCTGCCTCTGAGCTGCACTGGGCCCAACGAGGAGAGAGAGAACTCCGGATGAGTACCAACACAACGCAGGCTTCCAGTCTTTAAAGGGTCAGCCGCCTCTAACTTCAGGTGCCTCCCATTCCATCTCTCACTGGCCTCGAAACTAACGATCTGCCATCTCGGGCATCACGACCTCCTAAATTTCAACAAGGATAATCACCAGGGCGGTGCCGGCCCACAGCTGAATGAAGGGAAGGGAGTAGCTCACTCAGCAGCTCCGTTTCTAACTCTGCTCCTCCTAGCGCAGGTTGCTGTGCCTGCCCAAATTCGCCTATTAGCCCACAGGACCAAACCCTGGCAACAAGCCCTATATCCAGATTGAAGTTCATAATACTAAACAGTACTAAACTTCATACTACATAACCTATATTCTTTTATACTACATAAGCCATATTCTTTTACTTACAATTGGCAATATGTAAATTGTGATTTTTAGAATTTGATGAGAGAGTAAAGATGTTTACTACAGTCTTTAAAACAGATCAAAAATTTTTTTGGGGGGAGTGCTGGGGATCGAACTCAGGACCTTGTGTTTGCAAGGCAAGCACTCTAATCACTGAGCTAAATCCCCAGCCCAAAACAGATCAAATTTGAGCCAGGTACGGTGGCACACACCTATGATCCCAGCACTAGGGAGGCTGAGGCAGGAGGATTGCTGTGAGTTCAAGGCCTGCCTGGGATACATACTGAGTTCCAGGCCAGTCTGAACTACACAGCGAGACCCTGTCTTTAAAAAAAAAAAAAAAAAAAAAAGTACAACTCATTGGCACTAAGTATATTCACAATGTTGTAAAACCATCACCATTAATGCATATATATATTTTTGTGTGTGTGATGCCTAGGGCCTCGGACCTGCTAGGCAGTACTCTACCAATGAGTTACATCCCTAGCTCTAGATACATAATTTTTATATGCTGTGCGTAGCATATATTTGAAACCTATAGTGACTCATTTTTTAAGCAATACAGGCATTTCAATAATTTGTATAAAAATCATAAATCGGTAACAATCCATACATGAGTTATAATGAATCTGAAACAATGGCATGCAATTTTTCACCATTTCCTAAGTTTTATATTCTACAGTGAAATTATAGTACAAAAACTTCTGTAATCTTTTCAATAAAATTGGTAATATCACTTACAGACTATAATCTTCACAACATGCTTTTTCACATTCATTCAATTGGTAGGCGTTTTCCTCCCAATAAGCTATTTGCTGCAAGGCTAACTTTAAGTTTTCTCATAGTCTACTTTTTATGTCCTCTCAGATGGAAAATAAGATGGGTCTTTTGATTACAGGATTTCCCACACATCACAATTCCTGTGTTGTGGGTTACTGTTTAAGAAAATATGACTTCTTGTGGGGGCGGTGCTGGGGATCAAACTCAGGGCCTTGCGCTTGCTAGGCAAGCACTCTAACCACTGAGCTAAATTCCCAGCCCTGGAAATATGACTTCTTATTGAAGCCTTTGCTACATTCAGTACACTTATGGGGTTTCTCACCTCTGTAAAGTTTTTCATGAATCATCAGCACTGATGAGATGGCAAAGACTTTGCCACATTCTCCATAGCAGTAGGCTTTCTCTTCTTTATGTCTTTTAGTATGTTTACAAAAGGATGACTTATACTTGAAGATCCTCCCACATTCTTTACACGTAAAGGAGGTCTCACGCTCATGAGATTTCACATGTTGATAAAGGCAAGAGCTCCAAGCGAATGTTTTCCCACACTGACTGCACCTGTAAGGCTTCTCTCCAGTGCAGGTTCTGGTGGACCCCGAGCCCTGCCTTACGCTTAAATTTTCTCACAGTCTCTGCATTCAAAGGGTCTCTCTCCGCTATGAACTTCTTGATGAGCTACAAGACATCCCTTATTTTCCCACAGTCACAGCATTCAAAGGCCTGTTTTCTCCCTGTGTGCCTTTTTACATGTTTAATGAGACAAGACTCTTTTTTTGAAGGTTCTCCTTCATTGGCTACATTCAACCTTTTGTTTTGTTGTGTACTTTTTTTCAGACAGAACATGTTTTGGAAGACATTTCTACATTCTTTGTACTCATAACAGGTTTATCCAGAATACCTTTTACTATAATCAAGAAAGCAGAAATTAGGTTGCTCACCCCTTCCATCTGATTTGTCTTTATGTTGTGTGTCTTGAAGAAATACCACTCACTCCAATTATAATTTTGGACTTTCTCCTTAGTGTTTTCAGGTTGGTAGACATATCTTGGTTTAAAAATTTTTTCTTTGCTTCCCTTCTTTCTCTCTAGCTCATGAAGTACATAGACAACTTCTACAGAGGAAAACAATGAAACATGCCCTGTTATTCTTTCTAATATGGAAAGAAATTTCAAAAAGTCTCAGGTTTCAGGCAAGGATACCTTCTCTTGCTACTATTCAACATAGTACTAAAAGTCCTACCTATGGCAGCTAGACAAGAAAAAGAAGGATCTAACTTGGAATTGAAAAAGTACAATTATCTTTTCCTAGAAGACATGATCTTATATGCAGAACACCTTGAAGCTGCATTTAAAAAACCTATTAGGGATATAAACAAATTCAGCAAGTGTGGTGGGCTGACTGTGGGCCACCTGAGCAGGAGCACCCAGCTGGACTGAGTTGGTGTGGTCGAGGTGTAGAGGGTCCACCTGAGGGTTGTTGCCAACATAAAGGAGAACAGGAGCAGAAAATAGTGGCCGGCTGTTTCCCAGGAGAAGCTCTGCTGCAGCTGCTTTCCCTGGAGGACCTCGGGGCCTTGCTGTCCTCGGGGACAGCTGCTGTTCACTTTCGGGGAGCTCTGGTCTTCATCTCCACCGTGAATATTGTATCCTGGCACCAGTATAAATTTCTTCGGCCTCGGGGTTGGGGATTTAGCTCAGTGGTTAGAGTGTTTGCCTAGCAAGCGCAAGGCCCTGAGTTCGATCCCCAGCACCAAAAAGAAGAAAAGAAGAAAAATTGCATCAAAAAGAGTAAAGTACTTAGGAATTAACCAAAGAGTTGAAAGAAAATATAAAATATTGCTGAAAGAAATTAAAGGTGATACAAATAAATGGGAAGACATGCTATGATTGTGGATTAAAACTTAAATGTTTCAGTGTCAGTACTACCCCAGGTAATCTACAGATTGAATAAAATCCCTATCAGAATTTCAATAGCATTTTTTGCAGAAATAGAAAAAGTCTTGGAATTCATACAGAACAACAAAGGACCCCAAAGAGCCACAACAATCTTCAGAAAGAACAAAGCTGAAGGCCTCACGCTTCAAATTTCCGGCCTCCAAAGGCTCCCATCTGACTTCCTCTCACTCACTTGGACACCTACAATATAAATTCTCTTTTCCCACCATCCACAGCTCTTGTCTCTGCTCTGCTTTGAAGATCATGTCTGTTTTGTTAACTGGACGCTCTGCTCATGGAAAAACAACAGAGATTTGGGGACAAAGTGTGAGTCAAACAAGTAACTCACAACTCAGGTCTGCCTTCCTGAGTCTCGGGGCCTTTAAAGGACAATGACCAAGAGGCTTTAGGACAGAACAGACCCTTCTCCATGTGGGAGAGAGAAGCATAAAACAACTACCTTATCTCCACAGGGAATATAGCAATCTTTTTTGGTTGGTGGAGGCGGTGCTGGGGATCAAACTCAGGGCCTTGCCCTTGGTAGGCAAGCACTCTACCAGCTCTACCACCTGAACTAAACCCCCAACCCCAGGAATCTTTGATCTCTGACCACTGAAATTTTAGGTCCAACTTAATGCTTCAGGATGTTCACAGCTTTCACAAATCTTAAAGGAAAGGTGCTTGCTGTACTGGTATATTCCAAGTTACACAGGAAAGGTCTAACTGAAATTAGGTTTCTCAAATTTTCCAGCATCACATCCCAACACAGTATTTTCTGATCATAATCAAGTAGATGCCACTCCTCTGAAGTGACGTCAACAGCCACATCCTGGAATGTCACTGACTCCTCTAACAGCACATCATATTCAGCTTGCAGTGAACACCACTGGGAGGTACAAAGAGAATTCAGAACAAGTCATTTAATTCTGATCAGTGTGCAGAGTTAGCAGTAAGTTATATAGCTAATAACTACTGTGTACTTGATTCAGAATCAAAATCTACAAAAAAAAAATCTTATTAAACTTTCCAGTACATATATATATGTGTGGGTGCATGCATCTCTTTCCCTCTCACAGACACACACACACACACACACACACACACACACACACACACACACACACACAGAGCACAAAAGGGAAGGCAAGAGCAAAAGTGTGAGAAAGAAGTGGGGAGGAAGAGAAAGAAAATACTAAGTTTCAGTGAACACTGCTTTGACTTCATGTATTTTATGCAAGCAACACCTTAAAAATAGTCACAGGATAACTGCTACTGTATTTACAATAAATTTACAATAAATTTTCTATATAAACATTCATAAAAAGTATCTTTATGTCTAGTGCCAGAAAACTTTTTATCTATGGAATTGTTATACTTTATTCTCTCAAACAAGACCAGCAACTTCACTGATTGGGTATCGTTTTTCTAAAACAGGCAAAATTAGATACAAATTTGCATTTCAATATTACAAACTGTACACACCCTAAACCCTCCATATCAATTTTCTAGCAGGGCACTGGCAATCCATCTTTCTAATCTCAGCTACTCAGGAGGCTGAGGCAGGAGGATCAAAAGTTGGAGGGCAGCCTGGGCAACTTTGCAAAACCATGTCTCAAAATAATAAAAAGGGGAAAAAAATAAAGTAAAGTAAAAAGGGCTGAAAAAAATTATGAAAAGGGCTGGGGATGTAGCACAGTGGTAAAGCATTACTGGGTTGATCCTCAATACTGGAAAAAAATCTATACAGTTAAAATACTAAGCTATATTTTCCTCGTTATGTTCTTATCTATTAATATATTTTTATTGTACTATATGGATTCTTTGGACAGACACGGAAAATTCACTGTTAAACAAACTGGAATTTGAGTGAACAAATGGATGGATGGATGAATATCTTGCCTGGAAATTGGTCATTTTCTGCTATTTATGCAAAAGGACACAAATTATAAAAACAAGAATGGAGGGTGTTCCCTGCATTTTGAACTTATAAATACATACCCATCTGCCAGCTATAGCCAAGGCTTTTGGAGGAAGAATGACCTTTGAAACAAGTCAGGTAAATCCATGTTCTGGAAGCACCAACTTGTCTGCTTATGATTCTGATACAATAATAAAAGCTCATATAAGGAAGTTCTCTCTTCAATAGATGTGTACATTTCTGCCCCATTGATCTATTACAATTTATTGTTAGCTTCTGATTTAGTGATTTCTTTTCTCCCAGAAATTTATCCTAAAGAAATAAAAATGGATGAATACATATAAGGATCAAAAGGGTCATGGAGCCAGACAATGTGGATACAAATTCTGTTATTCCTCTTACTAAAAGTGAGAAAGTTAGGTACTGTGTACCTCTGTTTTGTCTGCAAAATGGTGACAATAATAGTACACACACCACAGGATTTCTTTGAGAATTAAATAGTTAACATACCCAAAGCATTTGAAGCAATACATGGCACATGGTAAGCACTCAATAAAATTGGTCAGGGCTGGGAATTTGGCTCAGTGGTTAGAGTGCCTGCCTTGCAAGCACAAGGCCCTGAGTTTGATCCCCAGCACCCAAGTGGGAAAAAAAAAAAAAATCAATAAAATTGGTCCTGAGCTCTAAAAAAGAAAAGGAGAGATAAATAACGTATTCACATAATTGTTTATAATATGAAAACACTAATAACCTAAAAGTCCACCAATAAATAGAGTGCTGACTTTTTAAAAAACCATGATTTAGTCAAAGGGTACTAAGTAGTCATTAAAAATGATGCTACAGACCTGTAACATCATAAATTTCTATTATTAGCATATTATAATCTGAATAAAAAATCTAAATCTTGTTTAAAAATAATCCTTTGGGGTGGAGTTTTAGCTCAGTAGTAGAGCACTTGCCTACCATGCATAAGGCCCTGGGTTTTGGGTTCATCCCCAGAGCTGCAAAAAAACAAAAACAAAAAAACCCTCAAGATTTCCCTGAAATGGTCATATTTAGTAATTTGGAAAAGCTGTGATCATCTTTTAAAAAAAAAGATGCCATACAGGGCTGTTATGAAAAGAGGTTCCATTTATATTTTGGGGTTAAAAAAAGGCATTAAAATATACATAACATAATCCTCTCCTCCCCCTTACACAATTCTGGTGATTACACATCAAAATATAATCATTGTTTAGGGTTGAAAAGGTAGCAGAAGAATACATAAGTATTGTATACTTTTCATACTTACAGCTTCTAAATGTTTTATGATGCATCTCTTTTTCATCCATATATAATGCATACAGTACTTCTATTTTACTTTATGGAGTTAGAGACCAAACCCAAGTCTTAGGCAAGCACTTTACCACTGAGCTACACCCCCAGGGGGGACTATATTTTCTAAATATTTTATATTACATTACTCGGCCAGGTGTGGTGGTACACACCTGTATATTTAGCCCTCAGAAGCCTGAGGCAGGAGGACTGCCTCAGTTTCAGTCTAGCCTAGGCTACACAGTGAGTTCAAGTAATGTAATGTAATATATATTTTTATATATATATCCTTATATACATATATATATCTTGAAAAAGAAAAAGGGTCCACAAGGCCTGATACCATTTTATTCCCTGTTTATGACCTTATCTACCTGTCTTTCATTCATTCTTCACTGCCTACTCTGTTGTCAAACTTGTGTACATACCCCAGGGTATGCCAGATACTGAATGGCTTACTGTCTAAATTCTTTTACATCTTTGCTTACATGTCACTTACCAGTGAGGCTTTTCTTCACTGCTTCACATGAAATTACACCCCCATCAGAACTTTGGTATGGTTTTATTTTTCTTCAGAGTCCTTACTACCAAATAATAGATTATATATGTTTATTTGGTTTTTAATCTCTTTCCAGAAAAAGCAAGGACTGTGGTTTTATTCATTGAGGCATACTAGGCACCACAACAGTATTTGGTCCATAACACTCAGTAGATATTTGCTGAATGGATTAACGGATGAACCTCTTTTATTTTTGGTTTGCTCCTTGCTAGAAGTTTTCGAAAGAAACATATTAAACAACTTTGGCTTAACTCAACGGCAAAACAGGAAAAAAAAATATTGGCCTGGGAAATGAAGAATACTTAGGCCTGATCTAGTCGCTAACAAGCTGTGAGATTCTCTAAGTACTCAGTTACTATCTCAGTGCTAGTTTCATTCCTCATTACAAAGAAGCAGCAGAACCAGAAGAGCTCTAAGATTCCTCCAACCATTACCAGACCACGATTCTGTAAACTACTTCTGCCTTTGGGTAAGGGGAGAGAAGGGATCAGGAATCAGTATATGCCCAAAAGCCAAGTGTGATAACTAAAATGGTACGGAGCCAGCCCGAACTTAAAAGAACCAATGGGCCATGAAGATGAACTGGTGTTAATATGAGTGTGAGAGCCCAGGAGAGAGAGAAAGAGAGGGAGTTTAGGGAAGGCGAATTTCTTCTGTAGTAATTCTGATTCTTCTTTACCATCATACTCATTCTCCACTGAGTTTCCTTTCCCTGTGGGGCCTGACCACATCTTCCCACATCTTCTAGTCTTCTGAATTCTCACCTCTTCACACTTTTGAGACAACATTTCTATGAACAGTCTTTGATGGTCCTGGATGTAATGTTGTGAGTCAAATCCTAGTCTCTTCAGATAGGAGAGTCAAGAGTTGGTTCTTGTCTCTGCCCTGAAATAGGATAAAAAGTCCCAGGTCAGGAAAGCCTTCTCCTAGGATTCATCTCTTTCCTAGGGAAGACAGCCCAGAGGACAAATTATGAAGTTTCCCACTGGGAACTTCAGGTTGGGACCCAATTATGTGACTTCACCATCAATTGTGGCACTTGGTTGGCCTTTTGGAGATTTTTAACCCAGGCTGCTGGAAACTTAGACAAGGCTGGAAAATGCAAGAGGGAGCTTCTTCCTGCAGAGACACCAAGAGTTCTCTCAAAAACAATGATAACAAATTAAAGTTCACTTAGCATTCACTCCCCCCAAAGAACAAAAACATTAGGCAAGTGCTATGTATCCAATAGAATGAACTTTCGGGTGAAAATGAACTGAGTTTGAATACTACCTCCTTCGCTATGTGATTTGAAGCAGATAACTGCACGTTTCTTTGCAAAAACATGAGAGAGTAACCGACAGAAATGTCACGTTCTTCCAAAAGTGCTTAACAACGTCTGGTGCTGGATATGTTGGTTCCTTTCCTCGCTGTCTTGCAAGGGTTTGCTGCTCTCTGAAAGCCAAAAGGCGCCTAGAGTGAGGTGAGGGGCAGTTCAACGCAGAGCCCTGGATTCCTTACCGCGTGCCCACTACTATCGACAAACACTGACACGGCAGTCCTTACCCAGATTTCTTGGAAACAAATGACACTGCGCACAGGCGTTATCTAAGAATGTACTCCTTTTCCAGGAACCACGAAGCCGATTTTCTCCTTTTTAAACCACCATCCAGGATCTTCAGGTCAGTACCCAGCACAGAAGCATACGGGGGACTGAGAGCTTCCGGGTCGTCCCATTGCGCAAGTGCGGAAGAAAGGATCCGCCGGGCTTCCCAGGATCCTCTGGGGTAGACCGCTACGACTACATTTCCCGTGAGTCCCTGAGAGCTGAGGTCCTGAGGCGTCAGGGGTTTCTTCGTCCGTTGGAGCTTCTAGCCTGGTGTCCTTTGGGCTTCAGGAAGAGCTCTGGTCATAGCGAAAGGAGACATGTACGTAACTTTTATTTGTTAATACAGACATACGAATTTTAAAAGATAACCAAAAAATAGGCAGAACTTATTAAAAGGCAAATATGCTGTGAATTCTTTTTTAATTTTTTATTTTAGTAATATGAACGTAACCTAAATATATCTTAACTATAAATAATTTTTAAATATAGCTGTTTGTAATTAATGTATTAGAGCCAGTTAAAACCCTTTAATTTCAGTCTAATTATCAATATGTTTTAGTTTGGTTTACCGTCTTTATAGACGGGAACAGCAAGAGACCAGCTTGAAGTTTAACTCAGAGAAAGGACTTTATAGTGCAGGGAAAGAGGGCGTAGATAATCATTGTTGGCTGACTACAGAAGGAGAGTATATCTGAGTATACAGGTGGATAGATTAGCTTCTAAAACAAGTCTTAATCTCATTAAATTGTAAAATTGCTTGTCAGAAATAATTTTTCCCCAAAGGAAGTCATGAATTAATAGTACACACACAAAAAATTTTCCTAGAGATAGTTTTTCTTGTACGGTTTTCCTCAGACCCTTTCTTTCCCCTCTCTAACACTCCTCCCCTCCAATCTGCAGTTTATGCCTCTCTCCTTTAATTTGCGTGTGCTGTCAGGTCTTATTCCAGACATATCTAATTTGATTCAAAAAAATACGTTGACTAAGATCCTGCTATGTGGCAGGCATTGTATTAGGTATGCAGTAATGAATGAAACAGGCAAAAATACCAGTCCTTAGGGAGCTAATGTTCCATCATAATGTTCCACAATAAAAGGGGATAGAAAGGAGTGGAGGGTTGCAGTTTTTAAAGACAGGCAAGGAGAAATATCTCCTGCCACTTAGAAGGAGATATTTCAGAAAAGACTAAAGGAAATTCAGTTTCCAAAGGAAATAGCAGGAGCAAAGACCTGCGGTAGAAAGAACCAACATGTTTAACACCGAGGAGGGTTCTGTACCTAAGATGTGAGAATAATAGAGGGATAAGGAAGGGTGAGGCCCAGGACTGTGGAAGGCTTTGTAATCAGTGTAAGGACTATGACTTTTACTTTGAGTGAAAATGAAAGGCACTGGAGAATTGTGAGCAGAGGAATAGAATGATCTCATTCGAGTTTTAATAAGACCACACTGGCTGCTGCTTCGGTAATACACTGGAGTGTGCTGGCTTTGACAGCATATACAGTAATAATACACTGGAGACAAGCAAAGATGACATCAATTTAATGGGACCCTGTCTCAAAATAAAGAATAAAAAGACTGGGGATGTAGCTCAGTGCCAAGGCCCTGAGTTCAATCCCCAGTAGCACAAAAACAAACATTCCCAGTAGCACACAGCTGTGATCCCAGTACTTGGAGGCTGAAGCAAGAGGATCTCTGCGAGTTCGAGGCCAGCCTGGGGTACGTAGTGAGTTCAAGGCTAACCTGAACTACATAGCAAGACTCTGTCTCAAAAATACAAAAAATATACAAAAAAGCCCCAAACATGTATATTATTATAGTAATCAAGGAAGGAGATAATGATGGCTCGGGACCAGTAGAACTAGAAGAAGGGAAAGTAATTGAATTCAAAGTCTGATTTGAAGATAGAGTCTGTCTAACTTACTGTGAATTATATGTAAGCTGTGAGAGAAAATGAGGACTAAGATGTGTCCCAAGTTTTGGATCTGACCAAGTGATAGGATGACATTGCCATCAACTGAGATGAAGAAAACTACAGGAGGGGCATATGTAGGGAGAGACAAGGAAATCATGCACTTAGTTTTGGATATGTTGAGTTTGAAATGTCTGTGGAAACATCCAGGTGGTAAAGTTGGGAAGATATGCTTAAGATCAGGGGAGACGTCCACAAGAAATAAATTTAGGAGCTGTTATACAGGTAGACTTTAAATCATGAGACAGATGAGGTTACCCATGCAGGGAATTAGAAAAAGAAGAGATTCAAGGGTTTGGGCCCTGGTATAGTCATAATTTTTTTTAACAAATGAGCAAAGAGAATGGGGAGGAAAAGTCAATTAAGTAGGAAGAGAATGAGGAGAATATAGTTTCCTGTAAGCCAAATGGGAATACTGTGAAAGTCTTTCAAGCTGGATGCCTGTAATCCCAGAACTTGGGAGACTAAGGGAGAAGGATCGCCAAGAGTTTGAGGCCAGCCTGGGCCACATATCAAGCCTGGTCTGAACTACATAGTGAGACTGTGTCTAAACAAAACAAAAAGTCTTTCAAAGAGAATGGAATGATATATTGTGTCCAAAACTATTAATAAGACTGACAAATTATCATTGGATAAAGCACTGAAATTTTATTGGTGACCTTGACCAGAATAGTTTTAGTAACGTGGTGTGGGGAAAGCCTATTTGGAATGGGTTTAAATATTATACCGTGGCCCACTCACACTTCCTGCTATCAAAACTTAATATAAAGCTACAGTAATTAAAAATGTAGTTCTGGCTTAACACACATACAGAACAATTAACTAGAATGAACTTCTCAGAAATAGACTCTCACATAAATGGTTAAATAATTTTTGACAAGGGTGCCAAGAACAATGACAAAAGGATAACTTTTCAATAAATGGGGCTGGGAAAACTAGACATCCATATACAGAATAATGAGGTTGGACCTTAAAGTAACTGAGTATGGGTAATTGACCTACATATAAGACCCAAACTCTTAGGAGAAAACATAGCACAAAATCATCATGACTTTGGATTTGGCAGTGATTTCTTTGGATGTGATACCAAAGGCAGAGGCAACAAGAGAAACAGGCAAATTGGATTTGATGAAAATGTAAAAATTTTGTGCATCAAGAAAAACTCAACAAAGCCAGGTGTGATGGCACAAGCCTGTAATCCCACCACTTGGGAGGCTGGGACAGGAGGATTGCCACAAGTTCCAGGCCAAACTGGACTACGTAGTGAATTCAAGACCAGCCTGAACTACACAACAAACTGCTAAAAAATGGTTCTTTGGCCAAAAATAGGTACTAACAGAGCTTAGAGTGTTAAAACTAGTACTATTGTGGAAGTTTGCCAAGGAACAGGATATTTCTTTTGCCAATTTCTTAACTACAAAGGAGAAATGGTAATTTTACAATACAGAAAACTGGTGGATGCCACCTTAATCAAGTGATGAAAGTAAAAATCACCAATACTGAGATAAATTGTATTAGGTACTTCCAAACAGGAAGGGATGAGAAGATATACTTGCCAAAAATTGATAACTTGACTTAAATCATAAACATCAGACCAAGCAAAACTGAGGGCCATTCTATACAATACCTGTGTCATGTAATTGTAGAAATATCAATGTCATGAAAAAATATCAATGTCATGAAGATGTTGAAAGGCTGAGGAATTGTTCAGATTAAATTAATATAAGGAAATAAGAGAATTAAATGCAATGGGCAATAGTAATTTGGATCTTGGACATGAAGAAATTATTAAAAAATATTTTTGCTTCTTGTATAGATCCTAGAATAGAAGAAAGGGAACATCTTTGGAAAAATTAGTGGAATTTGAATCATGTCTGGAGTTTACTTTTAGTTAGTGCACCAAAATTGGGTTCTTAGTTGTACTCCAATATTAAATCAAGCTTGAGACCAAAGATCTCTGACATACAGGGTTTATTAAGCTAGTATAGCTGATAGCCAAAAATAAAAAGACCAATCCTGGGACAAACTCCCTAAGCTGTCAGCAGCATGGCCAGATAATAGAAGGATTGCCAAAGTACTTTATAATGAAACAGGGGCTAGGGATTTAGCTCAAGTGGTAGACACACACACACACACACACACACACACACACACATACACACACGTCCCACCCAAAAAAGAAAATTTGGTAACATATTGTTTACATTGAAACTACACTGGCTACAGATAAGAGAAGCAGAACAACTCAAATCAAGAACATCCTGGGATTGGAGGATGATCCACACGGAGAAGCTTTTGGTGCTTTTTGGTTGGTTGCTTCTAAAAGTAGAGTGCGGTGTTTCTTCATGCCTAATCTTTAACACACAGAGTATAGGAATGTACCAATTTTTCTTTTTCAGTTTCGCTTGAAGCTGTCAGTTAAACTTTTATCTCTTTCTTCCTTCTATCCTCTGGTATGTAAAAAAATCCTCATATCACTGTAATGTTAAGATGTTAATACTAGAAGTAGGTAAAGGGACATATGGAAATTCTCTGTACTATCTTTGAAACTTCTCTGTAAATCTAAAATTATTCCAAAAGTAGAATTTATTTAAACAAAAGAATTTATTTTTAAAAGAACACTATTGGGACAAGTGGGGAATTTTATGGATGACAGCCTAGTGTTTTATCAGGTAATTTTGTTTTATACTTAGGTTGTGGTTGTGTAACAGGATTCCATGTACAAAGGGATGAAATGTTACAAAAAACACCCATTGATTTTCTTGGAGGGTAGTTCTGGGGATTGAATTCAGGGCCTTGTGCTAAATCCCCAACCCCACATCCATTGTTTTTGCCTACCATGGACTTCTTTTGGTAACAGGGTCTGTTTTTCTCTTGGGAAATAGTTCCTATTACATGGTGGCTTATAGTAATGCAAATCAAGGTTTCCTGCTTTCCTGCCAAAGGGGGAACATTTTATCCAATCTAGGCTGCTCACATCCAGCCAGGAATTTGAATAGTAAACAGAGTGACCTTTTGGCCTCTTAGTCTGGCTCTTAATCTCTGTGTGTATGATCATTAAATTTGTAAGAACCTATAAGATAAATAAATCTGATGCTAGCAAGGGGGGGGGAGTAGGGAGGAAGGGGAAAAAAGAGAATTGAGATGTTATGTACATGCACCAGTTCCCCACAATGGATATAATCATTATGTACTGCAAACATGTACTAATAAAAATTTTATAAAGAAAACTGATACAGAACTCATGGGAAAAAAAATAGAGTGATTGTGTTAGTTGCATTTCTGTAACAAAATACCACAGTGGGGCTTAGGATATAGCATAGTGGTAGAGTGTTTGCCTACCATGTACTAGGCCCTATGTTCAATCCTTAGCACCACGAACGAAAACAAAAATTGATTTAGGTTGGTTTAAATGCTGGCTGTGCATGTTATACCTTTTCTAGTACATTAATAATAGTGTTATGGTTTGTTCAAAGTATCTGTCACATCTTTTACAGCTTTTCATATCTGTCACACATCACAGTTTAAATGACTAGAGATTCCTGATTTTTATTAAAGGATAAGTTATCAATACAATAACAAAATATCTTGAAGCAAGTAGACACTGAGAAAGGTATAGAAGAAATAACATTGGCTTCGAATTGCTGATTAAGTAGGTGATAAGTACATGGATGGGAATTCATTGTACTATTCTCTTTACCTTGGTGTATGTTTGAAATTTTCTATAATCTGAAGATAATAAAAATGACAACCCCTGAAAACTCAGTATAAAAGAAAAAGGTACCAAACTGTATAATAAATCAGTAATGACATGCAAAGAAGCAATATAAATAACTTGCTTTTTGAGATAGGCACTCACTCTGTAGTTCAGGCTGGCCTTGAGCTCACTATGTCACCCAGGCTGGCCTCAAACTCATGGTGATCCTCCTGCCACAGCCTCCTGAGTGCTGGGATTACAGATGTGCGCCACCACACCCAAGTAAGAACTTTAATTTAAATAAAGTCTGGTTGATCCTTTGAAGGGAATATGTAGAACCTAAAAATGTCACATTCCAACATGAAGTTCAAGCAGAAAAACTTGGTCTTTCCAAACAACTTGATTAATGATGCCTACACTGGTTATATTCCAGGCACCCCTAGGAGCTAAACCTAATACCAGTTTAATAGGAAAACAACAAAACCCCCAAAACTTTCTCCTGAAGAGTTACAAAGTCTCATGACACCCTAATTTATGAAAATCCCATACAAAGTTAAATATTCCTTGAGCTTATGATGATACATCAATGAAAAAGAATGGAAATATTTAAAGTACAAATATTTTATTTACATAAATACTTCTTTTCCTTATCTGAAAACTTACTGTAATACAGAACACAATTCCTTTTTTTCTCCTCAATTAGCATCTTGTTAAATTTTGTTTTGGCATTTACATACATAGGAAAATATCTTTATAAGAAGTTTTAGCCAGGCATGGTGGTGCACACCTGTAATCTCACCACTTGGGAGGCTAAGGCAGGAGGATCGCCACGAGTTCAAGGCCAGCCCACACTACAAAGTGAGACCCTGCCTCAAAAAACAAAAAACAAAACAAAAAAAGCCTTCACTTCTATAATTAATGCAGAGACCCAGGTTCAGTAACACTGCTGTGGCCATTAAAACTGCCAGCAAAGTGCTGCCCAGTGGGTGGTAGCACACACATGTAATCCCAGCTACTCAGGAAGGGACTGCAAGTTTCAGGCCAGCCTGGGCAACACAACAAGCCTCTGTCTCAAAAAATAAAAAAAAGTTAGGTAGTATTTAGTACTAAAGACCTGGATTCAATCTCTAGCACAGGGGGAAAAAAAGTGCCAGCAAATGGATGAAAATATTACTGAAACTTATACTTTATATTAAACCACATTTCCTCAATTATGCAGATGTTATTAGAATTGGAGGGAAAAATCATAGCCTTTTCTCTATAGAAAATTCTTTTTTCAATATCTTACTCATTTTTGGTTCTCATTTCTTTTCTTGAGACAGGGTCTCCCTGTGTTGCCCAGGCTGATTCTGAGCTCTTGGATCCAAGTGACCCTTCCACCTCAGCAGGGACCACAAACTCTTTTTTTTGGTGCTAGGGATCGAACTCGAGTCCTTGTGTTTGCAAGGCAAGCACTTTAACCACTGAGCTAAATCCCCAGCCCCCACAAACTCTTAATAACTTAATAGTGTATTAAACATTTATTTTACACTCACATTTGTGTAATTATTATAAAAATTAAAAACCAGCTGGGGATTAAGCTCAAGTGGTAGAGTGCTTACCTAGCAACTGCAAGGCCCTGAGTTCCATCCCCAGCACCAAAAAAAAAAAAATTAAAAACCAGAAATGGTAGCTAGTTTTCACTGATTCCTTTATTATTTAAGCTTACTTTCCAAGCTCACTGTTGTATTATGTGTGATTCAATTTTTTTTGTGATTTTTTTTCTGAAAAAATTTATCACTGCCAGAACATGATTGGCACTGATGTTTTTTTCTTATGGGACTCTATTCTTCGGCTTTCAAATAGTGGACTCATGCGTTCTCTACTATTTAATAGGATTCCTCTAATATTTAAGGCTCTGTCATACTCATAAATATTAAGTATGCATTTTCTGATGCACAATAAGATTTGACTTCTGGGAAAAAGCTTTTCCACATCTGTTACACTCATAGGGCTTCTCTCCTGTGTGAGTTACCCGATGTCTAAGGAGATGAGATTTCTTGATGAACGCTTTGCCACATTCAATACATCCATAAGGTTTCTCTCCTGTATGAATTCTTTGATGTGTAACAAGCACAGATGTGTTGCCAAAGGCCTTGCCACATACGACACATCGGTACGGTTTCTCTCCTGTGTGACTTCTAGAATGTTTATAGAGGGATGAGCTATACTTGAAGGTTTTCCCACATTCCTTACATTCAAATGGGTTCTCAAGCATATGAGATTTCACGTGTTGATTAAAAGAGGAGCTCCAAATGAATGTTTTCCCACACTGACTGCACTTATAAGGTTTCTCTCCAGTGTGAAGTCTCTGGTGGATCACAAGGTAGGATTTCTGTGTGAAAGCTTTCCCACAATCAGCGCACACATAGGGTCTCTCTCCACTATGCATTTTCTGGTGAGCTACAAGGTATGCCTTCCTACTATAGGCTTTCCCACAGACACTACATTCTAAGGGCTTTTTTCTTGTATGATTTTTTTCATGTCTAATGAAATGAAACTTCTTTTTGAAGGCTTTCCCACATTCATTGCATTCATATGCATTTTCTCCAGTATAACTTCTATTATAATTAAGTAAGTCTAAATTAGGTTCCAAATTCTTCCCATATGATTTACATTTATGTGATTTTTTTCTTGTTGGATTAAGATCTGTGCTCATATTATAATGGTGGAGTTTTTCCATAGTCAGAATTCTATTGAACGTGAACAAAACCGACTTCAAAAAATTGTCTTTGCTTTCCTGATGCTTCTGTGGTTCATCAAGTGGACAGTCAGCTTCTAAAAAGGAGTACAATAAAACATTCCTAGTTATTTTTTTTTCCCTCCAACCTGTTATAGACAGAAAAGTCTGTGGTTTCAAATCAAGTCTCTTATTCTGAAATAAATCCTATATTTGCCTTGGCCTTTTTGAGGTTTAAGAATAAAACTGCTAAAGAGGAAAATGGGAGCAGATGAATAGCAAAAATGAGGACAGATGATTTAACATTACCCATAGAAACTCAACAAAATAGGCACAAGGTATAGTGAATAAGGTACATAAGTCAAAATGTTGGGCAATAAGGGTACAAGGTTAAGTCACAGAATGAAGAGAACCATTTTGGAGCTCTAGTTAATGAATAAGGTCACACGGGGAAGAGGAGACAAGGGAGTTAAGACTAGGTGTGGAGGAGGCAGATGAGGGGCAGAGTCCTCTCAACAAACTCTCAGATTACTCTGGTCAAATAGTTCCCTATTTCTCTGGTTTCTCTCTTTTTCCTTCTAATCACCCTACGGAATATAAATTTCCTTTAAGAGATTCTTGAATCTCCAGTCCTCTATCCAATCCAGATGAGGCTTATCTATAGATAGGGCCCCAACTCTAGTGACAGCTCACATTCATTTTACATGGACTCGTTAAGCCTCAGAACACAGCCGTCCAGCAGGTTATGCACCGGCATAGCAAGTCATCCTTAGCCCAGTCACAGATTTTATTTGCTAACATTCTGATCCTAGCTGGGTTTCTGTGTATGACAAATTATCTGTCATATTTGTATTGGGCATACTGCATACTCTTTCAATCTGCCTGATAAAAAAATCTATGATTTTTTTCTGAAAAAATTTATCACTGCCAGAACATGATTGGCACTGATTTTTTTTTATGCCACTCTACTCTTCAGCATTCAAATGTGGACTTCTTACTATGAGTTCTCTACTATTCAATAGGATTCATCTAATATTTAAGGCTCTGTCATATTCATACATAAATATTAAGTATGCACTGATAAACTAGGCTCCTGAAAGCTGTTTTGCTCCTTAGGTCATGGGTTTTTTTTTTTTTTTTTTTGGCTCCTAGCCTCAAAACCTTATAAATCCCAAATCTGTTATTCCATTTTTAAAAAATGGGGGAGGAGGGGTTGTAATTCTCCACTCAGGAGTTTCCCTCCATGTGGAATGTTAGTACAGTTCAATGCTCCCAGCTTCTTGCTCGGTATCTTGCTCGGTATCAGTCCAGTATGGAGCTGGACTGAGTGGTAGGCAACAGGCTAATATTAGTACACATTTCATTATTGAGTGGCTCCAAGTATGGAGATTCAGTTCTTTTCTAGTAAAACCAATGGGAAGCAGCTACAAACAATGACCAAGTGAAAAATCTAGGGCAATCAGCCAGGTCTACAAAACTATGAGTGATGAATTCACTCGTGGGATCTAAGCATGCATTTCACTACTACTCAGTAAGTATCTTCTATTCCATGGATTTGAGACTCCTATATAGATGTTCCTCAGCTTACAAGAGAGTTATATCCTGATGAGTCCTCATAAGTTGACAATATTATTAAAATGCATTTAATACACCTAGTCTACTAAATATTTTAGCTTAGTAACCCAGTACACTGTAGAGTACTGGTTGTTTACCCTTATGATCCTGTGACTGACTGGAGTTGTGGCCCACTACTGCCTCCCAGCATGTTGGCAGAGTACTATATATTGCTAGCCCAGAAGATATCAAAATTCAGACTCTGAAGTACAGTTTCCAAATGCATTATCACTTTTTGCAGCATTGTAAATGTTACAGTCTAGATCTAAAATGGCCCCCAAAGCCTCAGGCATTATAGCTAACTTGCTTTTGGGAGTTGGGGCCTGGTTGATAGCGGAGCCCTCCCTTCCTGTCTCCTCCCTTCACTCTCGGCTTCCTGGCCACCAGAAAGTAAGCAGATTTTCTTCTCTGCCCTTGTGCCATGCCATTCTGCCACAGAGCCTGCTGACCTGGACTATAACTGTGAGCCAAATAAACTTCTCAGGTATTTTGTCCCAGTGACAGGAAAGTAACCAAAACAGTAAGGTCAAAAATCTTAAATTTACCATCCTTAATCAGAGATTGTATGTGATTACCTTCCCCACCTTAACATGCCCTTCCTCATCTCTTCTATTTATATTTAGTACTTGATATTCTTTTGGGAGGAACCATTGTTCCATGATCTCAAAAAGAATACACTTCTAACCTTGATTTTTTTTGGATTTTTGAGGTAATCATTGTTATGGTTTATATCTAAAATGTCCCCAAAGCCTTGTGTTGGGAGGTTAGCTGGCAGCTGATGAGCTTTTGGAAGGTGATTGGATCATAAGGGCTCAAACTTCCTGAGTGTATGAATCAGTAATAGATTCAACATTTGATGGCATCCTTGGGAGGTGATGGAAATTTGGGAGGTGGGGCCTGGCTGAAGAGAGTGGGTCATGGACATTCATCCTCGATGACTACACAAATCTTTTCCCCACTCTTCCTCTCAGACTCTGGCTCTCTCTCTGCTTCCTGTGAGCAGTTTTCATCTGCTGTGCTCTTCTGCCATGATGTTTCTGCTTTATCACAGGCCAAACAGGAATGGAGCCAGCTAATCATGGACTGAAACTGTGAGCCAAAATAAACCTTTCCTCCTTTAAATTGTTCTTCTCAGGTATTTTGTCACAGCAACAGAAAGCTGATTAACACAGTCACTGTTGCCTATACCATTCATTTTGACAATTACCTAGAACAAAACTGCAATGTTGATGGGCAATGAACAAACGTTTTCTACTCATCAGATTTTAAAATCTTTTAAATGGTTTGCTGTTCTAGTTACCATTTATACATTAGAAAATGGTAATGAGCTTTTGCTTTCTTTGAAACCTTCTCAAGTAACATTTTAAAAAGCCTTGTAGAATGGAAAAAAAGAAACATAATCCGTGATGCCTGGCTCCACACTAGTGAATTAATGAAACATTCATTAAAAGAAATAATACAGCTCTTTCTTTAGGGTTCTATCATGAAAAACTATGCCTTAAAAGCCATGAGGGTTTTTTTTGTTTTTTTTTGTTTGTTTGTTTTTTTGTTTTTGTTTTTGTTTTTGTTTTTTTTGTGGTGCCGGGGATCGAACTCAGGCACTTGTGCTTGCAAGGCAAGCACTCTAATCACTGAGCTAAATCCCCAGGCCCGCCATGAGGGTTTTTTAAAAGTCCAAGATAGAATATGTCAAATTGTCATGATACAGTCATGGCAGAATTACACAGGGAGTTCAGGAAGGCAGAAACTGATAGTTTTTTCATGAAAGAGGAGAAAATTGACCTCAAACTTAATAGCACACTAGTTTTAGGTGGAGCCCACCAGAATTAAAAGGACAGGTGCAGAAAAAGAAAATTATGTGTAAAGGACATAAAAGAGGCCAATTCTCATAGAATAGGGAAAAGATAGGTATTTTTGTTTTTAAACTAGGTAATTTTTGGTAAGCAAAACAGAACCACATTAGAAAGGGCATTAGAAGCCATTTAAATAATCACAATACAGGTTATAAAGGACTGACTTACATTTTTCAGGATAGAGATAAAATGAAATAATTTGGATAAATCATGGAGTAACATCTAAAATAAATAAGAAAATAGAATGGAAATAGCAAAAACAGAATCATAAACAGCCCAGATACACTATCAGTAATTAAAATTCACTTGGTTTAGAGCCAGGCATGATGGCATATGCCTGTAATCCTAGTATTCTGGAGGCTGAGACAGGAAGATCACAAGTTTAAGTCTAGCCTCGGCTACATGGACTACATAGTGAGACCCTGCCTCAAAAAACAAAACAAAACAAAAAATTACTTGGTTTGTGTCAGAAGATGTGGTTCTAGGGAATCTAAAACAATTAATTGGTGTCTGATTCATTTGAAACATATTTCCTTTATGCTCTTTGTAGAAAATGGAAAATTTTTTATTAAATCAATCTTAAATAGCTAAAATCATAGGCCATAAAGCTGTTTACCATTTCAGATGAAACTATTGGGAGGAAAATACTGCTGACTACAGTGATTAAGACTACAGAGTCAGCCAAACATACGTATACACCCTTGAGGAAAAGAAAATTAGTACAATGTTTCTTCAGCAGATGGTGTTACTCTCATATGGGAGACCCTGGAGGATGTCATATATCACAGAAAACTCACTACACTGCTGGCCCTTAGAGAAGAAAATGCATGTGCAGCAATCTCAATGGACCAAGGTTATCCAAGCAGCAGTTTACTGTACTAGTAAATGTCTGGAAGCTAATGGCCACCACTTTGAGCACCTCTTTTAACTGTAGAGGCCAAAAGTTAACTTGTATTAATTACACAATGTCTCCATAAATTTAAGATTAAAATATTTGTACAAGTTTTTCTTTTCCTGATGTGTGTATACATTTTTTTGGCAAACTCTGTATAAAGCAGTGTGCCAGTCATTATCCTTTTTGTTGGTTTTTTTGGTGGCAGGGGAGGGGCATGCTGGGAATTGAACTCATGGCCTTGTATTTGCTAGGCAAGCACTGTACCACTGAGCTAAATCCCCAACCCCCAGTCATTATTCTTCATTGTAACATAAAGATAAACATGAAGGTTGAAGAATTTTTAAAATTAGTTACTATGAAAAGACTGAAAATAAGTCCAGGTGGCATAAAACTAGGGGAATGGAAAGTTTCTGAGGTAAAGGTGCTACAGATGGAGTAATGAGACTTCTGAGGGAGTTACTGTGGAGAGTTGAGAAGATGGTAAAAGAGGCAAGAAGAGAGGAATAAACAATCAGCAAGATGGGTAAGAACAGATTAGCTGGGAAACAACCAAAAGTGAGTCGGAAGAGAATTTCAAAAAGGTATCAGTATTAGCAAGTAAGTAGAAAGACACACTAGAACATACCCACATCATCAGTGAGACAAAAGATAAGGTAAATGTAGTGAATTCTCTTGTAAGTTTATGTTGCCTCAGCTTCATTTTGAATGTAAGTTTAACTTTCTCATCCCAGAAGCAGGGTTCAGTCATGCTTGACATAGCTTCCAGTGCTGTACCCCTTCCACTCCCCAGTTCTTCAGCGTGGTCAGTCCAGACTTCCACTGTGTACAGCTGCTTCCTGGTGATCACTTACTTCTCTGCGGGACAGTCTGATACAGCCAACTTGACTGGTCCTGGTGATCCTCACACCCCATTTGGATTATGCAGGTACATCCCAGTAACCACCTCTCAGTCACAGTGTAACCTCCTGGTACTTGTGCCTCCATGCTTCAAATCCACCCACTAAAACTCCCCATCAGAAACCTGTGTGAATAACACTTAGACCCAATTAAAGCACTGCACAACAGGTCTCTCTCTCAATCTCTGCCCTCGATGTGTGTCCTCCAGTCACGCAGAGCATCCTCCAGGACCTATCAGTAATAAAATCTTTACTGCCATTTTGTCTCTCCCAATCCTGAAGGAGTACTGAAGTTCAAGCCCAGTCTGACCAATTTACTATAAAACCTTGTCTCAAAATTTTAAAAAATTTTTTAAAAGGCTGGGCAGTTTAGCAACTTGGTAATAACCTGTCTCAAAATAAGAAGAGGACTGAGGATGTAGCTTAGTGTAAAATCCCTGGGTTCAAGCCCCAGTACCAAAACTAAACAAATCAACAAAAAACACAACAATGGGGTATATAATGCAAAAAGAGGAATAAGTTTATTTTTAAAAAAAGATGACTAGAACATTATGTTAACTGAACATATACTGAACACTTATTCTCTGACAGCTACCTGGAGTGTTTTGCATATCTGAGCTCCTATATTCTTTATAGGAAACCTAAGGTAGGAATTAATACAATTCTTACTGTATTAATAAAGAAAATTATGCTGCGAAATATTTTGCCCAAGGTTAGACAATGATTGGTAAAATAAGGTTTCAAATCCACACAATTTGACTACATTATAAGGCTTATAGAAAAAGATGTGTAATCATGTTGAGAAGGGAAAAAAATGAGGGCTTCAGGAACTATGAGAAGAGAAACAAAGCAAGGACCTAGAAGAAACAGGCAGTGTGAGGAGCCAGGATAGAGAGACGGCATCCTCCTGTACAACAGCTGAGCCAAGAGTAAGAGCACCTATGTGGGTAGAGGGAAAGTGAAGATACATTTGGGAATTTGATGATATCATATCAAGAGTACCCAATCACTTACAAAGGTATGTGGCTTTTAAGAGGTGCTTGTCCCTCACTGACCAACTGGGAGGTCACTTCCAAGGACTCTCATCTGATTTTCTCCCACTCACCTGGATATCCCCAGTATAGATTCTCTTCCTCTTCCAGCCATGGCTCTTGTCCTTGTTCTGCCTTGAGGATCACTGTTGGCTGAGTAACTGGAGACCCTGTTCATGGAAAGACAACACAGAAGACACAAACTACTAGGGACAAACAACTACCTCACAACGCAAGTGGGCTTCCTTGAGTCTCCGAGCCTTGACAGACAGGCTCTTGAACAAAGCTGCTTCTCCACTGGGAGGTAGAAGCATAAAAAGACTACCTGATCCCTAAAGCGGATTAGGAATCTTTGACCACTGAAATTCAGGACCAAACTTATTAATGCTTGGGATGTTCAGAGGTCTCACAAGTCTTCAAGGAAGGGCACCAAATGGTACATTCCAAGTTACCCTGAAAAGTTACCAGCCCCAGTCCTCACCCACTGAAATGAGGTTTCTGTAGTTGTCCAGCATCACATCCCAATACATCATTCTCTGATCACAGTCTAGCAGCTGCCACTCCTCTGGGGTGAAGTCCACAGCCACATCCTGAAATGTCAATGAGTCCTGTAATAGCACATTCATCATCAAAATAATGTGTGTATTATTAGGGACCTGCAAGAAAAACTTGACAGCTTCTTAATAGTATATGTCCACTGCTATGTTTGGGGAAAGTTATGTACAGTAACTACTATACAGTTGATTCAAAAATATACTTTGCAGCAGGAACACAAATCATATGAAAAATGTCCAATGTCAAAAAAATTGAATAGGGAGGGACGGGGATTTTGCTCAGTGGTTAGAGTGCTTGCCTTGCAAGCATAAGGCCCTGAGTTTGATCCCCAGCACCAAAAAAAAAAGTTCAATAGGGAAGAAGAGTCATTTCAACAAAGGGTGCTGAGACATTTAGATAGCCAGACACAAAGAATGAAGTTGAACGCCCCATGCACCTCATATCACACACAAAAATGAAGTAAAATGGATCAGAGACCTAAAGGTGAAAACTAAAACTGTTAAACTCTTAGAAGACAACATAAGAGAAACCAGGCTGGTGGCATACCCCTGTAATCCCAGCATTTAGGAGGCTGAGGCAGGGGGATGGCCACGAGTTCAAGACCAGCTGGGGCTACATAGCAAGACCGTGTTTCAAAAAACCAAAACAAAATAAAGATGACATAGGAGAAAATCTTTATCACCATGGGTTAGGCAGTGGTTTCTTAAATATAACAGAAAAAGTGTAAGTGATAAAAGAAAAAATAAGTTGGAATTCATGAAAACTTTTGGGAAAGGGGAGAAACTGTTCAAATCAGAAGGGGAACAAGGGAGGGGGAGGGGGAAGAGAATGGAGGGACAAGAAAAATAAGGAATAGAAAAAATGGAAACAAAGTTTTTGTAGATAAGGAGGGAGGAAGGAGTGAAGGGAGGGGAGGGGAACAGGAAAAAAGAAGCAGCAAGATATATCACGTACAGGTACAAATCACCTATGATGAATGTTAGCACTGTATATCTAAAATGTGCCATTAAAATTAATTTAAAAAAACTTTTGTGCTTTGTAGAACACAATCGTGTAAAAAGAAAACTCAGAGAATGTGAAAAATATTTATAAACATGTACCTAGTAAGAGACTTGTCCCTAGAACAAAGCACTCTTAAAATTCAATAATAACAGCCAGATGTGGTAGCACATTCCTGTAATCCCAGCGCTGGGGAAGCTGAGGCAGGAGGATCACCACAAGTTTGAGGCCTGCCTAGGTTACAGAGTGAGTTCAAGGCCAACCTGAATTACACAGCAATTTGTCTCAAAAAACAAAACAAAAACCCCAAAACAATGAAAAGACAACTCAATTTAAAAATGAGTAAAGGATTTGAACACATTTCTCCAAAACATATGATCAAAAAACACATAAATAATGTTCAACATCATTAGTCACGCAAATGCAAATCAAAACCACAATGAGAATACCACTTAGCACTAACAAGGATGCCTAAAATCCAACACTGACAATAACAGGTGTTAGTAAGACTGTAGAGAAAGTGTAACTTTCATACGTTTTTGATGATACTGCAAAATGTAGCAGCAACTATGGAAAACAGTTCGGCAGTTCTTCAAAATGTCAAACTCAGAATTAATGTATGTTTTTCACCCCTAAATATGCGATTCCACTCCTAAATATGCACCCAGAAGAATCAAAGCAAAAACTTATACACAAATGTTCTCAGTGGAAAATATTCTTTAAATACAATGACCCTAAAATTGATAGTGAGAAAATGCTCAAGATAGCTAGAGAACTAAAAAGATACAAGGTTAATTTATGGATCATCCAAGGGAACATTAAAAAGGCCTATACTTGAAGTAATAAATTGAGCTCACTTTACATCACTTGGCACTATGCTCTCTGTTTATTCTAGAAAACACTCTAAGAAAGTTGTAGGAGCTGGGTGTGGTAGTTTACACCTGTAATCCCAGCACCTGGGAGGCAGAAGCAAAAAGACTGCCATGAGTTCAAGGCCAGCCTGGGCTACATAGCAAGCCCCTATCTCCAAAAGACAAAAACAAAAAACAAAGTTATAGGAAACCTGATATATTTATCACAGACTTGCTGTGAATATTATTTCTTTTTGGGGGGGTTCTGGGGATCGTACTCAGGGCTTTGCGCTTGCTAGGTGAGCGCTCTACCTGTGAATGTTATTTCTAACAGTACCTATATGACAACCCATTAAAAGAATTTTTCTTCAGAGAAATAGGCCAGGAAAAAAAAAAAACTTTACTTATCTGGGGAATTATTTTGCTTTATCCTCACAGACAATGTCAATACTTTAGTCGATAATCCATTTAATATAACTTTCAGGAAAACTTGAGTACATATTTGAAGCTCAAATTTATTCCAGTTATATGCAGACCACACAACATGACATAAACTTATTCCCTAAATTTCCATTTGGACCTCATCTTCTATTCAATCCATACTTTCCCTAACTCTATATTTTCGTTTATTTTATGGATTTCTGGGAAATTTAAATGACTGGATGGATGGCTTACCTGAAAGTTGATCATTTTCTGCAGTTCTTGGACAGAAATCTATGAAAGTAAAAACAGGGAGAATAGTAAGATGTGGGACACCACCAAGACCATAATGTAAAACCCTGCTCTACCAGATCAGAAGTACTCCCACTGCAGCCTCACAAGATGCCACCTAATGGAATAATGATATTTCTATCAAGTCAGAAAATCCATGTTCTATATGTATACAACTCTACTTGTGATTCCATTAGGAATATGTGGAGCTTCAAGATGTTTTACATTTCTGTCCTACTGCTCTAACAGCATATTGTCAAACTTTAAACCAATGACTTTCCTGCCTTGTATAAATTTATCCCAAGGAAATAATGAATGAGATGAAAGGCTAAAAGCCTGGGTCTCTGAAGCTCAGTATGTATATCCAGAAATTATTCTTTTCTGTGATTCTCTAGTCTCTGTTCTGAAGCTGGTACAAGTGATCTCTAATTAGATTGAGATTTCTCTTCTTTTCTTTTCCTTTTTTTTTTTTTAATAGATGGGCTCTCATTAAATTGCTCAGGCTAATCTTAAACTTCTGGGCTCAAATGATCCTACTGCCTCAGCTTTCTAAGGCATGCAGCTGCCTCATTCAGCCAAGACTGAGCTTTCTTGATAAGGCTACATTCATTTGTTAGTTCATTTGTTAGTTCACTCATTCATTCATGTTACCGCTGGAGCCTTCAGTTTAGACTCCAAATCTGTTTCTCTGTCTCTGGGTCTACGTCATCTCCTATGAACTCAGTCTGAAATTTTTGAAATTCTAACCAGCACTGCTGGGATCTTAGGCTACAACTGGCAAGCAGGAGTCACTGCTTCATTTATCGTCTTCACGAGAAGATCTGCAAATACAAGAGACCCTCCCAAAATGACTACAAATCGAATTTACTCCACATTCATTGCTCAAGTGTTTCAAAAGGGGAGTACACCTATATTAGTCACCTTTCCTGAGAAACACGGCCTAAAGGAGAAAAGGTTTATTTTGGCTCATAATTTCAGAGGTTTCAGCCTATGATTGACTGATACCAGCGGAGTAACAGAGAAAGAGCAAGAAACGGGCCAAGGACTACAAATTCAGTATTCCCCAGGGTCAAAACCCAATTGTCCCATGCAGTCACACCTGTGCTTTACTAATCTCCTAGCTCTCTCAAGCCAATCAAGTTGGCAATCAAGATTAACCACAACACCCAACTCTGTGTTATGCACGAGTGCTATGTTGTAAAACAGGAACGACGTTTGCTTAAAAAAAAAACAACCCTACTAAACTGTGCAAGTTTAGGCAAGTATTTTCACCTCTTTATGCTTCGGGTACTACATACGCACAATGATGAGATAATTACTTCGGAGGATTGCAGACGATTACTCTAAGAATACATAGCAGTTTCTCTAGAAATGCTTTCTTTCTAGAACCCTTGAAATGACTTTCAAGTTTCTGTAGCAACAAGTTCAGGTACACTTTGATGCAGACTTCTATATCGTGGCCCTTACCTAGAAAGAGCAGGAATGCTAAATGAGTTTGCCCCAGTCACCTACCCAGTGCCAGCCGGAGCTCTACTCTGCTTTTTCTGAACTACTCGTTTTGGACAAGACCAACACACCCAAACACATTTGGGGTGACCGCACTTGGGGGCTGCACAGTTTAACCTTCGGTAGGGTAAGCCCACAAACTGGCCCTCTGTGTTCTCCCCCTACTACCCTTACATCTTCCGAGTCCTGCAAAGTCACACCATACCTGTCACCTTTTCACTGTCGCGCTCGGCTCTAAGACCAGGATCAGGTTACAGCGTCCTGCACAGATTAGGGACACGACCCAAAGACCATACTTCTCGCAGCGCCAGCAGATCTCCGAAGGCCAGTTACCGCCCCCACCGCGCGTGTGCGGAAGTAGCTGCTCACCTACAGTTCCCAGGCTCCTTCTGGGTGTAGGCCATCTATCCGAGACCACGTTTCCCATAAGGCCCTTGGAGCTTGTTTCCGGAAAACCTCCTATAGCTCTTCCTCTTTTGAGAGGCATTACTGAGTCGCTGTTTTAGTAGTTACTTTTCTTATTGCTGGTACAAAATGCCCAACATTCAAGGTTAAGAGAGGAAAGGTTTATTTAGTTCAGTTTGTAGAGGTTTCCGTCTATAAACAGCTGGCTCTAAGGCAGGGTGCATGGCAGACAGGCACAAGGCAGCAAGGTAAGCAAGGAGTAGACAAGGCTCTTTCTGTCCCTCATATTTTATCCAAACTACATGGGTTTAGAGTGGATGGCACTCCCACCCTTAATCCTGGCAACACATCCTCGATCCCAGCAGAACTATGCCAAACTGATCAGTGGACTGTTTTGGTAATCACACACTCTAGAGACAGCCCCACCTATGAAAATGCCTCACCTGTGATGGCAAGAGGCTTTGGGGAGACATCTAGACACAAACCACAACACTATCCCTAGGGCTGCTCTGGGCCAAATTCATTTTTAAAATGGGATTGCATATACTGAGTATCATTTCATTTTTTAAAATAGACATTAGAACCAAGATGCATCATGTACAGGTACAAAATAAATGTGATGAATGTAACCATTATATGTAAAATGTACCAATACATGTTCTTGGTTTAAAATAAAATTTAAAAAAATAAGATAAAATAGACGTTAGAATTTTTAAATACTGGAAAGTTGAAATCAGCAGTATGCTAAAAGAATAATTTATTCTTAGTCCAGTTTCTTCTAGCAGGGCACTTAGACCATGGAGACAAAGAGGATCCAATGAAGACTGAAAAGTACAAACTGATGAGCTAAGAATGCAGTTTGGTGGTAGAGTGCTTGTCTAGCATGTGGTAAGACTTTTGGTCCAACCCCCAAGCAAGGGGGCAGGGGAGGAAAAATAGAATAATTGGTACTGTAGATGGAAAAACAATAGATGGAAAAACAAGAGTTTGTCCCAGCAAAACCAAGGTAATCTTTAGGTCACTGGTGACAGTCAAACATTTTGTCTTGGCAGAGTGGTGGAAATTTGATAAATTCTGATGAGAGTTTGATAACAAAATGGGAGAGAAGAATGGAAGAAGAAGAAATAGAGAATGCAGATAGAATACAAACAATTAAGAATTTTTTTAAAAAGATGAACAGAAAAATAAGGCTGTCATTGGATATGAATTTAGGTCCAGAAGTCTTTTGTTTTTTCCTATTTAAAGACAGGAGAAATTGTAGTATATTGGTATCCTAATTTAAATGTCCCATGAGAGAGGAAGTTGACAACACAAGCAAGACAGATTAGTTAGGAAAGTTCGCGAGAAGAGATGGAAATACAGTACACAGAGGGATCAGTTCTAAGAGTATGGAAAAGTCAAACACTGAAAGGGGGGAAGGCAGAATTTATAAGTACAGATGAAAATAGACAGATTTTGTGGTAAGAAAATGAGGATGTCCTCTTCTGAATGCTTCTATTTTCTTAGTGAAATAGTTGAAAGCAAAATGCCACTTGATTTAGTAGCCATCAACTTTATTGCAATTTTATTGCATTTTCAGTGTTATCCACATTTTTGTATCTCATCTTTAAAATGAAAAAGGTCTGACTGTTGTAACTTTCCACAACAGTCCACGCTGTTTCCCAGATGCAGTACTTTTTTTTTTAATCTTTGCACTCTTTATTTGGACCAAGCTCACTCTGCAGAGCCAGTTCTCCCCCTGCTCTTCCCTTCTGCTTTCTTGATAAACTTTACTATTGCTTTAAAAAAAGAAAAGGTCTATCTTGATTGATAGCCCACTTGATGCTTTCATTTAGTGGCTTTCCTTTGCAGAACGATTTCTCTAAATAGCTGTTTCTTGTTATTGGCTGTGTTTTCTTTCCCTCATTTCTCTGCTCAATATACTCTAAATAGTTTCTTGGCCCTAACTACTCTCCTGAAACTGCTATTGTCACGTTACCAATGAAATTCTAATTAACAAATTAAATACTCTATCTTCCCATATTTGATCTCAACATCCAATGAAACATTCAACAAAATTGAAATACTTCCCTTTTTATGGTTTCTAAAATTTCTCACATAGATAGTTTCTACCACCTCACTGAGAATGCCTCTGTATTTCCTTTATTAAATACTCTTCCTTTGTTCTACCTCCAAATGTTGGAATCCTGAAGAATTTGGGGTTTGGCCATTTCTTTTTAGATTTTGTTCTCTAAATGACTTCATTAGGTCCCATGGCTTTGAATACTGTACATTTATATGATCTCTATCTCCAGGCTTCACCTCACCTATCAATTCCAGACACTAAATCCTTATACCTACCGCAAATCTCTATAGATGTCCAAAATCCAGCTTCACATGCCCAAACCAAACTCCTAATCCCTGCCCCTCCCCAGCAGTTCTGGTTCAATCGGCGCCTCATCATATACTTGGTTATACAAGCAGACACGTCTAGTTTTCCATTGGTTCACTTTTAAACCAGTATTGTATCCAGAAATAAAGCTCACTTGGTCGTGATGTACTACATCCTTTTTATGTGTATTGATGGACTCTTCTAAAATGTTTACAAATTTTGCATCTCTGATCTTGGGGTATACAGGTTCATAGGAGTGAGGTCATCTGGGCTTGAAATTTTTGTGAGATACCTTTTAATGAAAATCAATTTCTTTATTAGATGTAAGGTACTCGAGATGTAAACTTCTTCTGAGTTTTAGTAGTTTGTATTTTTCAAGGAATTTGTCTATTTAATCTAAACCATCTAATTTATTGGCATAAAAAATGTTCCTAACATTATTATTCTTTTCATATCTGTAGTAGTAAAGTCATCTCTTATTCCTGATGTTGGTCATGTGTATTTTCTCTCTCTAGAATTTTACAATATTATGTATTGCTCTTAAAAAAAGTTTTTTGGTTCATCAAATTTTTTATTGTTTGTTTTCTACTTCATTGATTTCAACTGTGGTGATTACTTTTTTCTACTTCCTTTGAGTTTCATTTTCTCAGTCTCTCTCTCATCTGGGTGTATGGTTGCCCAGAATAAAGGCAATATATCCCAACTTTTCTCACAGATAGCTATGACCAAGGGACCAAACTTTTGCCACTGGCATGTAAGTGGAAGAAGTGGCACAAATTTTTTTTTTTTTTTTTTTTTTTTTTTTGTGGTGCCGGGGATCGAACTCAGGCCCTTGTGCTTACAAGGCAAGCACTCTAATCACTGAGCTAAATCCCCAGCCCACAAATTTAAAGTGTACTTGAAGGGATTCCTTTCTCCTATTTCAGCTTTTGGTGAATGTCTAATGGGTATCTAGAATTTTGGTGGCCATTTTGGACTATAAAGAACATACATGTTGATGCCAGAGAAACAAAAGGGAAAGAACTTGGGTTCCTGTCATGATGGGATGCCACACCAGACGTGGACTATATTTAGGCTTCTTTTACTGAGAGAGGAATAAATTTGTTTTGTTAAACCAGTACTGTTTTGGTGATTTCTTATTACATAAACTATTGGATTTAACCCTAAATAAGATGTTCAACTAACTTTCTAACACAAAAAGCACATTTTAATAAAAGAAGTTTGGTTTGATTGTGATATCTTTTTTCATTTACCCACTCACTGAACAAACATCAAAGACAGCTATAATATGGAGTTTAGACACCTTAAGCAGAATTCATAAGATAGACACAATATTACTAGATAGGTGGAAGCTACAAACCAGGGAGGTATTTGCTGTAGAGAACAGCATCACTGATTCTCTTAGCCACTCAGTCTACTGTCCTAAAGCATCACAAATCCGGTGTCTTATAAACAACTACTGACTTCTTACAGTTTTGGGGGCTGGGAAGTCCGGGATCAAGGTTCTAGAGTTTTCACTGTCTGGTGAGGGTCTGTTTTCTGGTTCTTAAATGGTACCTTCTTGGTATATCCTCGCATGGTGAAAATTACATGTGCTCCTTTAAAACATGTGCCTTTGGGGGCGGGGGGTGCTGCAGATCCAAACCAGGGCCTTGCACTTGCTGGGCAAGTGCTCCACTACGCGAGCTAAATCCCCAACCAGAACATGTACCCTTTTTGAGGGCTCTTCTCTGATCATCTCCTAAAGGACCACCTCCTAATACCATCACCTTAGTGGTGGTGGTGGTTGGGACTGGTTTCAAATACTAATTTTGGAGAGACTCAAACATTCAGATCATAGCATTGATCCTGTGGTGATCCCAACTACAGATGCCTCAGCTTGCAAGAAAACACAAGTGACAAACAAATTGTTAACCTAAAATAAGGATTTGAGATATCAAGAAATCAAGAAACTGATTTCTAATAGTGTCAGTATCCAAAACCAGGTGATTTTCTCTACCCTTTTCCTAAAGCTTCTACTACAATTAAGACAATGCTACAGAACCTAAGCAAGTTCTTTTCTTGAAGACTATTAGTTGAATACCGTTTACCCCAGAAAGTCCAGTTTACTATGCCCTTAGTTTAATGTCAGACTTACTAGGGTCTGTGAGTTCAGTATCCCTGATCCAAAATCTGAAATGCCCAAGACTGAAACTCTTTGATGTTAGCATGACATCACAAGTAGAAAATACCACATCTGACCTCTCGTCAGTCAAAATGAGGATGCGCCTACAATATGGCATAAAGTCATCTTCAGGCTGTGTATGGTGTATATGAAACCAATACATTTCATGTTTAGACTCTGGTCTCATCTTGAAGATATGTATTATGTATGTGCAAATATTCCAAAATCTGAAAAAAAAATAAAAATATGAAACACTTTTGTCTCAGCCTTTCATTTAAAAGATGCTAAATCTGAATACCATCCCAGATGCTTAACAACTGCAGGAGTAGCGTTCTAACATGATGGTTAAGAACATAAGCACACAGTCAGCCATATCCAGACTAGTCTCTACCACTTTGCAACAGTGGGACCTTAGGAGAATTATTTAACCCTTCTAAGCCTCAGTTCTCTTGCTGAGGACAACTGATGTATAGATTTAGGGGCTAGGGATTTAGCTCAGGTGGTAGGGTGCTTGTGTAGCAAGTGCAAAGCGCCGAGTTCAATCCCCAGCACCCCCCCAAAAATATTTAACTGCATGAAGTGCTTAGAACAGTTCCTAGCACAAGCCACTCAGCAAATGTGATTTATTACACGCTTCGGTCTCTGTAAGAGTTCATGTAGCTCAGAAGGGCCTCCAGAGATAACCTAAGGTATTTCCTTTGTATGTCCAGACTTTGACAGCTCGTGTATCACAGGAGGTAACATCAACAATATTCATCATGTTTTGCAGGCTCTTAACCTCTACTAATGTCCTCCCTCTATCCATCTACTTCTCACAATTCTCCAGTAATGTTTCAATAAACAAGTCCTTACCTTACAAGTGAGAGTTACACGTAGCATTCTTTCCTTTGGCTTCTTTCTTCATGTTTGTAGCTAAGGGTTCCATTGCCTTCTGAGATACATTGAGATTTCTCTCCACTATCTTTCAATTTTCCTTAAAAGTTTTTAGTTATTTTCAATTTATAAAACAGCTGTATGCTGTATATAATCTTTTGGGACTTTATCTAATGTGCTGGTGAGATTTAGGCATATTGTTGCATGTCACTGTACTTCATTTATTTTGGTTTCTGTACTGTATCATTCATTTGTCTAATAGTGGGCACCCTGGGTAGTTTCTAGGTTTTTGCTATTATGAAAGTGCTAGAAGTTTACTCTTGTTTATATTTCTTGTTCTGTACCTCCCAAAATCACACTCAGATATAAACCCATCAGTGGACTAATCTAGTATCACATACCCATGATGCAGTCACCTCCTAAGAAGCCCACCTATGAGCACATGAGGCTTTGGAGGACATTTTAGAAAGAAACTGTAACAACAGTGGTCACCTTTGAAAGACAAAGATCATGAAAAACCAAAGATCATGAAAAACCATGGACAGCGTTTCATTTTATTACATAAAATGTATAAAGTCTTCATTATAAAAAAAAAATAAAGATTTATCAGAATCACAAAGATTTTCTCAGGAAAACATCTGCTGAAGGCTACCTCTGCTCCAGCCATGATGGGCACTTATCTTCTTGCCAATCCATGCCAAAGCTCCAGGGACATTATAACCCCCAAGTCTCTCCCATTCATCCCTGAGCCTGGCTCTTAGGTTTGAATGGATTAGAGAGTGTAGAATACAAAAACCAAGAACAATGTCCATGAAGCCAAGCTCAGAGACTGGTTCTCTTTTATTCAGGTACATTAGGAGTGGTAAAGATAAAAATTCCTGAAAACATAACTTCTTTCATTTGGCTTCTTTGGCTTGTGGCTCCAGCGTGGAGCTGGGCACTCCACCAGCCTTCTTCCACTCGCAGATGTCTGTATAGCTGCATGTCCGACACTTCCAAGCCTCTTCCACGTCAACCCCTTGAGGTTCTCGGCGACCCATCCAATAGGCTATATAATGCTGTACCTTGCCTCTCACCTCCTTCTCTTCAAAGGCTACAATCTCTGTACCCAGGACAGTGGCAGTCTCTTGATGGATATAGTCAATCTTTAGGACATCAATCACTGGGAGGTCAGATAATGTGAGCGACAAGAAGACCAGTTCCATGAGGTCCCCCAGGGAATGCACAGAGAAGCCGCCCCGCTGGGCATGCCTCAGGACAGAAGGCCCCAGTTGCTTTTCTGGACACAATTTTGTGTGGTGGATTAAGCTAGCAGGGCTCACCCTCCCTTGCACCATGGCATCAAAGATGTATTTGTACAGGCTCACTTGAAAACAGTCTTTCCTTTTCTGAGCACCCAGAGGGAGCGAAGGGCGCTTACGTGTCTTGAGTTCAGCCAGTTCCAGTTCTCCCTTGGCTGTATAATGCAACTCATCAATCACGCCGACAAGAAACACACCCTCCACCTCCCCAAATACTGGAAACTCTCTGATGCACCCTTCTGACTGCAGGATAGGAATCATGGTCAATATATTCAGAAACTTAATTGCCCAAGCATCTTCTTTAGTAGTGATGGGGACAGTCACAAGATCATGGAGTTCTAGTTCTCTTGCTAGATGGATGCTGGCACCAGTGTCCAAAACATTTGTCTTCTCAGGTGTCAAAAACCCAGGAAGCTCCTTTCCATATACCATTTGCAATTCACACCAATTCTGAGTAGACAGGTCCGTGACATATAAATATTTTAGGTGAAATTTTTCCATAGGTGATAAGATATCCAATCCTCTTTTCCAGTTTTCCAGGCTTATAGGCTGGTCATTCTTCCCAGGAAGTTCAGAAGAAGGGCCAGCCTTGCTAAGTGAAGCACTTGACTCTCTGGCATCTTCCAGGTCCAAAATCTCTAGGAACTCTGAGTCACTCATGTCTGAGAACCCTGAAGCTTCTGCTGACACCATCTCCTCCTCCTCAGTCTCTGCCATGGCCCAGTTCTGGACTGGGCAAGGAGGACCCTGCATAACGTGTTGAAGAAATGCACGTCCAAATAAAACGCTCACAAAAAAGTACTTTAAAATTCCAATGAGGGCTGGAGATTTAGCTCAGCGGTTAGAGTGCTTGCTTTGTAAGCACAAGGCCCTGAGTTCGATCCCCAACACACACACACAAAAAAAGTAGGATCCAGAAATTAGCTTATAATGGGAAATATCAGTGTATAAGCCCAAAACTACTAAAAGCCCCAAACTTAATACTATAAATAGTACTGAACATTTATTGTGCAGTTATTGCATGATAGCAACTGAACCACGAGCTCTACATTTGTTATTTCATTACCCCAATGTGGAACAGGTACTTTTTTCTTTTTCTTTTTAAATTTTTACTATAAAAAATTTCCAACAGAGAAGTACAAACCATAGAACAACCAGCATACATATATATACTACGTAGATTAACAACTGTTGACGGTTTGCATTATTTTCTTATGTGTGCATTTTTTTGGCTAAACTGTTTTAAAGAGTATCACATCATAACACTTCAGATAAATTTCCAAATGGAATTCTCTTACATAAACACAATGGTATTTTAGTATCTAACAAAACTAATAATTCCTAACACTATAGTCCATATCATATTTCTCCAATTGTCCTAAAAATGTCCTGGATAGCCTTTCTTTATACTACAAAACAAACATCACAAATTATGTTTGTTTTCTTTCTCAAGTTTTTTTTTGGGGGGGGCGGGTGCTGGGGATCGAACTCAGGGCCTTGCGCTTGCTAGGCAGGTGCTCTACCACTTGAGCTAAATCCCCAACCCCTCTCAAGTATTTTTAATCTTAAGAAATTAGGTAAATTTTCTTATGAAGGTGTTCCCTTTTTAAAAAGCCTTCCTCCTATATCTAATTTTATCCTATATATCATATATGTAATTTTGCATACAGGAAAAACAAAACAAGGTATGACTACCAGGAGTATGCTAGTATTTGACTTCAGGTGCCAGGAAAATAATTTGCCACAGAATTTAAGCTGATAGAGGTAACAAGCAATGTTACCTTGCTATTGTAACAAGCAATGAATAAGGTGACTGTACCAACTCTAAAGTCAAAGTTAAAAAATGATGCCCTGAAAATGTCATTAATATTAGTTTTGGCTGTGCTTAATTTTTGTTCATTTGTTTGGTTTTTTGTGCCGCGGATTGAACTCAGGGCCTTGTGCTTGATAAGCAAGCATTCTAACCATTGAGCTAAATTCCCAGGCCCTGCTTAATTAATTTGTAAGCAGTCTAAATGTCACTAATAAACAAAAACAGAGATGACAAAAAGAAAGGTTATTTGCAATGAACAAAAAGTAATACAATGCAAAGACTTTTGCTTATATTCTACAAAGTTATTACTTTATAGGATACTGCAACAGAAATAAAATATTGAAGGCATATTTGCACAAATTTCTTGAGTTGTACATGTGTTTTAAATTATGAGTTTCAAAATCAGTAATTTTATTTGGACTATGAAGTTCCTGAAAGGTGGAGATGATTTTTCAACTTCTATCAAGAAATTCAAATGGTGATTAACATGTAGGCTCTGTATGCTTTTGTTTTTGAGGGGGGAGGGCAGTATTAAGTCCATATTGATCAACCTTGAAAAGACTTTATTTCAAATATTGAGACCTGGATCTCTGATATAGCTGCCACCAGCCACATGTGGCTATTTAAATATAATTTAAATGAAATAAAATTTAAAATTCATTTCTCAGTTGAAGTAGCCACAGTGCAGTCAGTACTCAGTAGGTACATGCTTCTTATGGTTATAAGCCACAGATATAGCACATTTCCCTGGTCACCAAAAGTACTAGCAGACGGCACTCGCCTAAGACTACTTTATGTACATACGGTTATTTTCCAAAGAGAAGACTAAACTCCTGAAAGATGAGGACTCTCCACTTGATTTACATACAACATTGTGAACAAGAGAGTTCTACACAGGTTAAGTGAAATAATATCTTATGGAGAAGGCACAAAGGGGAAGGTATTCTCTACGGCATTTTTCATCTCAAAAAAGAAAGCAACACATTAGGATGGGCAACTTGGACTCAGACAATTTTACATGGTGCATAGACCAACATTTTCAGATAAACTTTCAAATACTATAAAGTTATTAGGCATCTGTCAAATGCTGAACTTCATAGATGCTATCTCTTAGGATATTTGATTTAAAAAAAATAGGTAAAAAGAAATAATATAAGAAAAACACTATAGGCAATACATAGGTACGGCAAAAATTGTTAGGTGGTAAGTTAATGAGATGTTTGGAAAACACCATCATAGTGCCAAGAGTCTAAGGGTCCTACAGATCTGAGTTCTGAACCTGATCCTGAGTGGGGCTCAGTAAATTCTTAGTATTCTACTTGCTTTTTTCTTTTCTTTTCTTTTCTTTTTGGGGAGTGCTGGGGATCGAACTCAGGGCCTTGTGCTTCCCAGGCAAGCACTGTACCACTTGAGCTAAATCCTCAATCCCTCTACTTGCTTTTTAAATAATTTTGGACAAGATTTTTTGGGGGAACAGTTCTGGGGTTCAAACTCAGAGCTCTGCGCTTGCTAGGCAAGTGCACTACCACTTGAGTTAAATCCCCAACCCCCAGTTGGGCGAAATTTTAACTTTTATGGAGCGATGGACACATCTTTAAAGTGTAATAGTGTGAATAAGGTACTCCTAAACTTACTCAGTTACCCAACAGTTGAATGATAAAAGTACTCACCTGAGGCTTAGATGATCACCTTCTCACTGGGAATGGTGGAATACTAAAATGACAAAGTTAAGAGAGAAGAAAGACGTTTTGAAGATCATGATGAACCCAATTATCCACTTGGGACATTGCTAGGGTAGAATGGTGGCTTTTGGTCCTTTCTCACCTGCCCCCTCCCTTAACAATGTGGTGTTTTTAACTCTCTGATCCACACTGCATAGACAGGTGCCCACACTAGATGCTAGATAACGCTCTCCTCTCTCCTGAGGCACTTTCCACGACTTCTTCATGTTCCCCACACCTTGGATGCAGTTAGTTCACCAGACCCTGATCCCTACAAGTAAAAGGGTCCCACAGGAGCCCAGAGGTCGATTCCCTCTTTCCACTCCAGCCTCAGACCAGAAGCTCCAGCAGACCTCAGATCTTCTGTCTTTCTGATGGGTTCCATGCTGCCTGCACATCTGCCACTTCTTTCACTCTCAACATGATTTGTTCGGTGCAGGCCGGACTCGTGGTCTCTAAGGATACCTGCTTTCCTCCGACCCCAAGCCACTGACTGTCTCCCTGGGGGTGCAATGTCTGCCCTAAAGTGTACTAAGCGCTCTCTGCAATGCGCTGGAGGACTCGGAAATGAGCCTAAGAGGTTACCGGCCTTGCTAAGGGCTCTTAACTGACCGCAGGGTCTTCCAAAGGCTCAGGTTCAGAGCCCAGGGGAAACTGGCCTGGGAGGGAGACAGCGAGGCGGCAACCCGGAGGATCGGGAGGGAAAGGACATGGAGACCGCGAGGACACACCCCCGGGGCTCCGAAACGCAGCCGCTCAGCCCCTTTCCCCATTCATCGGCCCTCCCCCTAACCTTGAATCCTCCTCCAAAGGCCTAACCCCCACCTCGCTTCAACGCAGCCTCGGAACGGCCCCAGGAGTCTTTCTCCAAAGAGAATGAGGAAGCTAGACAGAGAGCGGAATTAGAACCGCTCGTCGGACCAACCTCGGCGCACAGTTGTAGGGAACCCAGCCCCAGCATGCCCCGCGGCTTCCGGAAGACCGTCCCTTCCCGGAGGCCTCCGCGGCGCCGCTCAGTCCGTGCGAGACCGTGGTTCGCAAGGGCATCACGCTTGCTGCGGGCGAAGGAGGCTGCGGCGCTCTGGAGGGTGTGTTTCTGCGAGCTCGTCAAAATTGGGCAGACCTTCCTTGTATGGGGCTGTGTGAGGCATAATTCCAGACGGAATCAGTTATCACCTGACTTAAAAGCTCCCACTTTGTGCGGTTTTCTGGCTGCTGTCAGCCCAGGCCGTTGTGAGCAAGCACTACCCCTTCTCTGTGCCACGCTTAGACTTCTGGCATCTTGCACCGTATTAGCTAGCGCCTTGCATCCGTTTTTCCAGCTGAGAGAACAACCACGAACTCACTTCTGAAATGTGCTGGTTCCAGCCTTATCGATATATTTTTATTTTTGATCTTTTAAATTGAGAAACCTAACAATTCTCAAATATAAAACAAAATTATTACAATTTTTGAACAGACATGTCATCATTAGAGCAAAATGGAACAGTGCCAAGCCTTTCCCAAATACGCTTTCCGAGACAGCCATCAACCTTTTATGACAGTGGCTTCCTTGCTTTGCTTTACAACAAATTTGATTTATGCATAGGTAGCATTGCACAGCAGTGGAGAAAAGATGGTCTTTTCAGTGAATGCTTTATGACAATGAAGGGTATCCTGATGAAAAAAAAAAATAGAAACCTTTATCTCACTTCACAAACATCAGTTTCAGTGGTTTAAAGACCTAAATGTGAAATGCTAAACTGTAAGGCTTTTAGAATATAATAGAGGAAAATATCTTTTCAGCTTAACAGTAGGGAAGGTTTTTTTTTTTTTTCTTTTTCTTTCTTTTTTTGGCGCTGGGGAATCGAACTTGGGGCGTTGTGCTTGCAAGGTAAGTAAGCACTCTAACCACTGAGTTAAATCCCTAGCTGGGAAGTTTTTCTTAAATAAAAATAGAAACAGTGATTTAAGCTATGAAGCACATTTTGTGTCCCTCGGGAAAATTTTCACATGGCTTGTGTTTTAGATAATAGCAATCAGTTGCACAAATCCTGAGTGTAGTAATATTTTATGTAGGAAGCTAGGTAGGAAAATGTCCTTTTTATTAGAAATATGGAAGTTGAGAAGCTATTTAATCAAATGGAAATATGAGACAATATCGCTGAATTGTTTGTGCCTTCTCCCAAGTATAACTTTCCTAAGCCAGGATGTAACTTCTAACGCCAGAAAAAATCCATCCTGGCCTCTTCATACATGAACTACTGTTCAGATGAGTTTTGGAATGGTGAGGCTGCTACTGTGTATGGTGAAGCAGAAGAGATTTGAGACACAGTCATGGAATATGGGGGAAAAGTGGTCCATGTGCAAAGGGTTTGGGTAAGGTTATACTGGGGAGGAGGCAGAAATATTCAATTGACTCCAGTGAAGGCTTGACCTGCAGGTCAAGTAGTGTGACCAGGATTAAGCTTTCTCTTTACATTTTTTTGCATCTGTTTGTCCTGTGTTTGCTCTATATCCAGGCAGCCTCCCTCCTCTTTTACTGTCAGTAGTTTCCAGGCCTACTGTCTTCCAGATTTGTCCAGTGAGAAAAAAGTAAATGTTTATTCAAACATAAATCCAGAAATTGCTCCTGCTTAATCAAGTGCTGTTATATACATTTCTTAGGTATAGTATTGTAGAAAATAAAGCCCAAGACAAGGATTAGAGTGCTTTTTTAACTTGGAAGGAGCAAATCCATGATAGCAAGGGTAAGAAAATAGGAATGTGAAAGTGAAGCATGCAACAACGTGAAGCAAATCAGAGTAGTGTTATTGCACTGTTCACTGTCTTGTGCTGAGCCATGGTCCTTCCACATTGATTTCATAGTAATTGTGTAAAAATTATATCTCACATCACTCTCTAGCCTAAAATCCTATAGGATAACGCCTATATTTTTGGTTTATTTAGTAAATTCTGTGACAAATTCAAGAGGTCAGCCAGGAAGGCATACATTTTATGAAGTTTATCAGACATTATTCCCTGGTGATATATGGGAGGATGAGTAGGAGCTAACTAAAAGAAGTTGGGCAGAAGGAAGGGAAAATTACACGGGAACCAAAACCCATGAAATAGCATGTAATATTGCTGAATGTTCACTTAAGATCTTTATGGCTAAAGCAAAATATGCCTGAGTGGGAATCTGGGAGCTTCTCCCAGAAAAATAATGCTATATATGAAATGTTCTATATTTAAAAACATGACCTTCAAGTAAAAATAAACCATGGAGAGATTTTAAGCAGTATCTTACTTTCTCTTCACTGGGGCAAAATGCCCAACACTTGCAATTTAAAGGAGGAGAGGTTCATTTGGTTCTCAGTTACAGTCCCTGGCTGGCTCGCTCCAAGGCAGGAAGGGCACAGTGGAGGGGTCTGGCAGAGGAAGCAGAGTGAGAAGGGAGGAGCCAGGGAGGGGGATACTCCCTCCCAGGTCACACTCCCGGTAACCTGACTGTACCTGCCTCACCTCTCCATGGCATGTTGAGCTCTGAACCTAGGATCTAATCATCTTCCAAAAGCCCCACCTCTGAACATAAGCCCTTTGCAGGACTTTGTAGCTCTAAACCATAACCAACAGTAACATAGTGTAACTAGCTATGTGATGCAGGATGATCATTCTAGTAACAGTGGGAAGGACAGAGGTAAGTTCAGATTAGAAATAGAAAACTCAGTTGGTAATCTATCTAAGCAGTTAGGAAGTGCTAGGAATCGAAGGCTCTGGCTATGCACGTGGAGAAAAGATAGACTGAAGTAGAATATACAGTATGTGCTGACTGGGAGAGGTAATAGATGAGAGGAAGAAGTTTCAGTTGGGGAATTGAATCGGTAATAGTACCACTCTGAGTTAAGGAACACAAACTTTATTGAAAAAAGACTATGAGTAGAGTTTTTGACATGTTGAATTTTGAGGTGACTTTGGGGTATCTAAGTGGCAATATCCACTGGGACATTGAATATGCTCTGGAGCTTAGGAGAGATTTCTAAAATATATATGTAGAGCCAGGTGCGGTGGTGCACACCTGTAATCCCAGCACTTGGGAGGCTGAGACAGGAGGATCATTGAGAGTTCAAGGCCAACCTGGGCTACATAGTGAGTTCAAGGCCAGCCTGGACTATAAGTGAGACCCTGTCTCAAAAAAATTTATATATAGAGAGAGAAACAATAAGATCAAACAAAATGTGTAGCCAGAAAAGAGAATGTGATCAGCAGAAGTGCCTGTGAAGCGAACAGAATGAACAGGTACTGACAACAAGCGAAGCTAGTGGATGGACTCTGAAGCATGACATAAAGACATCCTGGTGCAGTAGATGTAAGTAGTAAACCCTCTTTAGAATGACCAGGGGCTGCAGATTTAGCTCAATGGTTAGAGTGCTTGCCTAGGAAGTGCAAGGCAGGTGCTTGGAAAACGAGGATAACAAATTTAGAGAAGCTCAAAAATGTGACTCACTTACAAGGACATGGATAATTCAAAGAGGAGTCTCCATCTCTTCAACTGTAAAGTGAGAGGTTTAGATGTTTCTAGATTCTTTCCAGTTCTACTGTCCTAATCCTCTGAGCTGTCAATGAAGAATGGGTGGTTTTGGAATTCTATGAACTGCTTTTGGGCCCTTCCAGCCACTGATCCATCCACATCGTTCCCACAGATGCTGAGATTTCTGTCTACAATTGATTTCTTTAGGAATGGGCACCTGACCTGGCTGGGCCAATAAGATCCCTTCCCAAGGCATTTGAGACTGGAAGTGAGAAAAAGAAAACTTTTCTCTAGTGATGGAAACAATACATGTAAAATGTGGAGCTAATTGTAACTGATTTGCATTGAACTGTTATTTAAAAAAAGAATGAAGACAAAGTAAAGGTGGAGATGGAGAGAGAAATCTGGGTTTTCTAAAGTGCTTCAGGACTTAGTTCCAATTCGCTGTTAGCATGTACTGCATCTTGTGAACTCAATGAATTACATCAAGCTCCCTCTAATAATATTCTCCCCACTCCTATGAGACTCAAAGTAGCCCCAGTTAATTTCTGTTATTTGAAACCTAACAGTCCTAATATCCTGAATTTAGTCAGAGCCCATATGAGAAAGAGAAAAGTAAATGGGAGATGAAACTATAAGGTAGGAATAGATATAACGGAGGATCCTAAGCCGGAGTAGTTACAGGGAAAGAGCTGAGGGGAAATTCATTAACATTTATACAACCACTAAAACTTGACATACACCTGTAATCCCAGCTATTTGGGAGACTGAGGTAGGATTACAAGTTTGAGCAATTTAGTGAGACCATTTCTCAAAAGGACAAGGATATAACTAAGCAGTGCAATGTTTGTCTAGTATGCATGAGGCCCTAGGTCCAATCCTGGAAAAATGTTCTAAGATTGAAAAAGTGAACACAAAATCACTGTGGTCCTGACTTTGGTGCTCAGCTTTCACAACACTATGTTATGTTAACCAAACTTAGTTAAGTCATGTCCCTCATCTCTATGTGTTAACTAGATTACAGTCATTTTGTAAAATACTATGTACGATCAGGCAATATCCTATGGTAAACCCTCCCACTAAGTCCCTGCCTCAACTGTGAGCTCTCCATTCCAACCAAAGAGGCTGCAGCCCAGATCATATTCACTAAGTGGATCAGTCACTCATCCATTGGACAGTTCCAGCCTAAAGTGAGGCAGTGAAACAACTGGTTGGCAAAGGGTCTTTATCCAGCCTAGACTTGCTGGGCTCAACTACCCTTCAAGAAGATAGGAATTCCTTGCTGGCTCCTGGGATGACAGATGCCACTGTTTCTGGGAAATGAAGTTCAGCTAATACTTTTATACTATAGTGCTGTGATGTTTTTTTGATGGCTGAAGTTTCTTTGATGTGATTTTTTTTTTTTTTGGATGATGTTTCTTTGATGGTTGCCCGAGATGCTTCAGCTCCTTGCTGGTGGAAATATAAATTAGTCCAAACCCTATGAAGGTCAATTTATTTTTATTTTTATTTTTGGTACTGGGAATCAAACTCAGGGCCTCATGCGAAGGTCAATTTATTAATATCCATCATACAAATGTTCTGCAGAAATTCCAGTTCTGGGAATTTACATCTACACTTATATGGGTGAGATATGAAAATGTGTAAAATTGTTAATTTCAATATGGTATTTTAAAAGATTAGAATAACTCAAGTTGATCCATAGCAAACTGGATAAAGCACATTCATCCTGTGGAACATGATGCAGCTTTAAACAGTAGGCAGGCACTTTATGTAGTGAAGTGGAATGACCTGCGTGATACATTGATGAAAATGATGTGCACATGTGTTTATACAGGACGCTGCTTTTTCTACTTAAGGAAAACTGAGTATATGTATTATTTTGGATGTAAACAGAAAAATCTATAAGGGTACACAAAAGAAAGTTATAAAAAAGGGCTGCCTCTAACTAGAGGATTTTGGCAATGGGAAATGGAGGCTTTTTACTGTATACAACTGTCTGTGCCTTCTGAACTTTATACTGTCTACAGTTTTCCCCACTAGAAAAATAAAATTTTAATTAAAAATGTAGGGGTGGCAGTGTTTTAATCAGTAGATCCCAAATGCTGGTCTGTAAATCAATGAATGCCTATGAATATTTTATAATCCACCATGAAATCAGAAAAAATTATGGTGTAAATTTTTCATAATGCTGAATTTAATATGAAGGACTAGTTTTTATTCTTAAGTATTTTGTATAGAGGTGTGAGCAGACAGATTATGAATGTGATGTTTATTTACACAGTGGACAAAATTAAAAGTTGCCATTATATCAGTTTCTCAAATTTATTCAAGTCTTGAAATTTTAAAGCTTTAGAATCACTGACTTAGAGTTGACTTTTGTTCGCATATCAAGTATCATTTTCCCACATTATTTTCGGAATGCATTCCTTCTGTGTATTTCATGGTGTCGGCTAAGTGATGAATTATAGCTGAAGGATTTTCCACATTCGTTGCATTCATAAGGTTTTTCTCCAGTGTGATGTCTTTGATGTTTCTTAAAGGATGAATCATGTCTGTAAGCTTTTCCACAGCGGTCACATTCATATGCTTTTACTCCTGTATGAACTGTTTTATGGTTGCTAAGGTGTATCCTCTGCCTAAAAGCTTTCCCACATTCCTTACATTTGTAGGGTCTCTCCCCAGTATGGATTCTCTGGTGGTGTGTTAGATATGCTCTATGACTAAAGGTTTTACAACACGCAGTGCATGCATAGGGCTTCTCCCCAGTATGAATTCTTACGTGTTCACTAAGGTGTCTAATCTGCCGGAAGGTTTTTCCACATTCATTGCAAGTAAAGGGTTTCTCTCCAGAATGAGTCCTCAAATGTTGGATCAAGCTAATGTTCTGGCTGAAGGCTTTCTGACATTTATCACATGCATAAGGTTTCTCTCCAGTGTGAGTTCTGTGATGCTGATTAAGTGATGAGCGATGTCTGAAGGTTTTGCCACATTCCTCACATTCAAAGGGTTTCTCACCGGTATGGATTCTCTGATGTGTGTTAAGAGATGCACTTTGACTAAAGGCCCTTCCACACTCGTTACACCTGAAAGGTTTCTCACCAGTATGAATTCTCATGTGTTCAGTAAGGTGAATGGGTTGTTTGAACATTTTTTCACATATATTACATTCATAGATTTTTGTTCTTATGCAACTCATTGGATGATTGATCAAATCTAATTTGCATTTGTTCCTCTTTCTAGGAGTGTCATATTTATAGTGCTTCTGTTCTAAAATAACACTTGAACTCACAATATTTTCCCCAAATTTCTTAGCTTCTTGGCCTCTCTTTTCGTGGGTCAAAATGGCTTGTCTCACATCTGCCCGATAGGTTTCCTGGTGCCCTTCTAAAGCATCACTATATCTGGAGACTTTTCTCAGTGTGGAATAAATAATATCATTGCTTATGAGCCTTTCCATCATAATGCCATGATATAACTGTTCCTGGGATATGTCATTCTTCGGAGGTGACCTGCTGGTTTCTGTTTTACTCATCAAGTCTGAAAGAAATGAAAAAAATTCAAGTAGCTCATAGTCATTATGCTTTGGGAAAAAAAAAATCAGTTCCTATACGGGTTACAGAATAGAGATGCAGACAACTATATTTAAATATAGTTATGCAGCCTGGAGAAGTAATGGGAAATGAAACCAACAAACAATGAACATGTTAAATCTATCTATCTATCTATCTATCTATCTATCTATCTATCTATCTAAGTTTTTCAGTCTTATTCTTTCTAATATTACTAAGTAATGAAATTTCAGTGCTATGATTTTTAAAATATTTTTTAATTGATTGCCACTTTTGGAAAAGATAAACTGAAAGATAAACTGTTCCTTTCCCCATTCCAAAAGCAGCAGGATAGACATCAATTTCAAAAACAGAGGTCTAAAAACACTGACAAGAACAGTATATTGTCTTTTCTGAAAACTTGTATTAGTATTTGTGCATGTAGTTCTGCTTTATGTAGTTACTAATATATACATGAAAATGTTATTTATTCTAAGGAAACTTGAAAGAAATCCAAACTGCTATATTAATACTGCTGCAAGGTTCAAGGAGCATATACTTTTACCTTTAGAATTCTGACTGGATTTCTTACTTGATAATTTGTTGCACCATTACTAATATTTCAAATGACAGGTCTGTATTCATGAAAAATACAACTTCTTATGAGATCTTTTGATCAACTCAGAAGGTTCATTATCACTTTTGAATTCCAAATTCTAAACGATTAGAGGCAATAATGAGGTCTGTGCTCTAGGGGGCCCCTGATTCTGGTCATGAATAGGGGAGGAAGACGGAAAAAAAACAGGGAAAGAAAAAAGAAGCACTGTGTACCCCTCCCCAGTTCAGTATCCATCCCTGAGGAGGCCCAAGCTGAGAGAGGAGGAGAAAACAAGATTTAATTCTGAATGAAATTGAGGATTTTTATTACTTCACTGAACTCAATAAATACTTTCCTAAAATCAAGACTGCTCTTGTTGTTTAAAGATAATGGACCAGCTGTAAGACTCCTTTGACATTTCTTCCAGAGGCAGGAAAGAACTTTTAAGGTAGCTTCTATTATTACTAAGTTTTTGTCTTGTGATGCTGGGGATCAAACCCAGGGCCTCCTACAAGCTAGGCAGATGCTCTACCAGTAATCTACACCCTCAGCCCCTATTATGTTCATTATTATAAACTGTAGAAAGGAAAACACAAGAGAATATACAATTATTAGAATTTATAACACAGTGAGACAAAGTAGTTGCCTACATAAGATCAATATTCAAAATCAATTATCATCAACAACCAAAAACAATTTTAAAAACCATACCATCTATCATAGCAACAAAATGTAGGATTTTTAGGATGAATCTAGCAAAAGATGTCCAACATGTACATCTTTATAGAAAAATCCTGAAACTTTGTTGAACAAAAATTTTAAAATAATAATAAGTGGAGAAATGTATCAAGTTCCTCAATAGTGGTAACAGTGTCGTCCTCAAAAGTGATCTAGAAATTTGATTCTACCCCAACCAAAATGTTAGCAGAGCATCTGTGTTTGTGAAATTTGATGCACCCGTCTATATAATTCATATGGAAAAGCAAGGGGCTAATAATAGCCAGGACAATGTTAAGGAAGAAGGTGGGTGAACCACCTCTACTTGATATTAAGTCTTATTATGAAATGAGGTAATTAGGACAGCCAGGCATTAAAGTAGGAAGAGAAAAATAAAAGAGTGAAATGGAATAGAGAGAGCCCCAAAATAGACTCAAGCATATAAAGAAACTTGGCAGGTGGCAGAACAGCATTAACTATTCAACAAATGGTTCTTGGCAGATTTTCTATGCGGAAAAAGTTAAACTAGGTTTTCACCTCATATTTTATATAAAATAAGTTCCAGGTGAATCAAATATGAGAAGCTAAAATTTAAAAATATAAGAATATAGAGAGAAACATATATATGTTATCTATACACAAAATAGAGGACAACAGCGTAAAAGCACAAAAGAAAAAAAATATAAATTCAGTAATATCAAGTTTTAAAAGCTTCTTTTTAGCTGTGAGACTGAAGCAAGGGATCACAAGTTTTAAGGCCAGCCTGGGTAACTCAGTAAAACCCAGTCTCAAAATAAAAATACAAAGAACTGGGGATGTAGCTTAGTGGCAGAATGCTTGCTTCTCAGAGTCAGGCCACAGTTCAATCCCCAGTACCATTAAAAAAAACAAAAAAAGACATTAATTTTGAAAAGTGAATGATGGACCACTGACTGAGAAAACATTTGTAAAACAGTGGTCAAGGATCAGTATCCAGAGTGAATATATATATACAAAGAAAGATAAATAATAGAAATTGGCAAAGAATATAAATACATCATTATTATGGAGGAAGAACGCTGGATAGTTTGTTGATAAAGATGAGAAATACGCTGCTTCTCACTAGTAATCAGGAAAGTGAAAGAAATGATATCATATTCATCTGCTGAATTTATAAAATTTTTAAAGTTGGACAATACCAAATGTTGACCAAAATGTTGAATTCTAGGAACTCTCCCACTCAAGTTTTTTTATTTCAGTACTAGGGAGTGAACCTAGATCTTGTGTATGCTGAGCGAGCATTTGAACACAGAGCTACATCCCCAGCCCTGAGTTCTAGGAACTCTCAAAATCTGCAGATGTATATATAGACTGGTGAAACTGCTTTGAAGAGCAATCTGGTTAATACCTAGGAAGATGAAGGCACATATATTCCATGACTACAATCTTGCTTCTACCAACTGTCCTAGACAGGTGCCTATGTATATGAGCATATATTTACATGAAGGTTGAGTACAACATCTTTGTAACCCCAAAACTTGGAAACAATGTATTTATCACCAGAAAGATAAATAACTAAATAGTGGTTTATTATTATTATTATTTTTTTTTTTGGTGCTGGGGATCGAACTCAGGGCGTTGCGCTTGCAAGGCAAGCACTCTAACCACCGAGCTAAATCCCCAGCCCCAGTGGTTTATTATTTTAATGGAAATTAATGAACTAGAACAACATGGAGAACCATCAACAGTGTTGAATGTGAAAAGCAAGTCCAAGTATACATGCCATTTATTTAAAGAATAACAACATGTAAAAGAATGCTGTTGTTTAGGGTTATATGTATGTAATAAAAGTATGAAGACAAATGAGAATGAAAACAAATTCAGAAGAGTGGTTATTTTGAAAGGTAGGAGGGACCTGTTAATTACAAAATCCCAGGACACATGCTCAGAAAGCCCTATACATGGACTTCTCACAAGAACTCAAACAGGGCTGGGGATTTAGCTCAGTGGGTAGAGTGCCTGCCTAGCAAGCACAAGGCCCTGAGTTCGATCCCCGGCACCAAAAAAAAAATTAAATTAAATTAAAGAACTCAAGCAGGTTTTTGATAGGATGGGCTAGACCTGACATCAGTCTGAGTGAGTAATACAAAAAGGACAGTCTACATTGAGTTTTTGTCATTGTGTTCTCTCCTGCATGGTGGCCACCCTCATGCTGTAGAATGTACTTCTTTTCCTACTTTTATTTGGTCCAAACTCACTCTGGAGAGCCTGTTTCTTTTCCTACCTTTTCTTTTCCCTACCTTTAATAAAACTTGCTACCATTAAAAAAAGAAGAAGACAGGTAAGATGGGAATTGTGGAACTTGTTTTATTTCTTAATCTAGTTGTAAGCTATGCAAAGATTTGTTGTAATGTTCTCTATGCCATTCTGCATGTCTAAAATGTTTCATAATAATAGCAAAGTTTAAAGAGACTGCCAAAAGACAAATGAATTTGGTGAAAAGGAATCCTGTATTAATTTCCCTTATGGGACTTTCATGAAGTAGCTATTACAAAATACTAAGTTACATGAGTCAAAAAGAATGAAAATTGAAGCTGGGATTATAAAATCAAAGGTGATAAAAAGTAGAAGTAAAGCACAAAAGGGAAAATTAGAAGACCTGCAGAATGTAATGACAGCCTTGAAATCAGTTTTCTGTGGAGAGCTACAGAACCTAACTACTTAGAGAAAAGAGCTTTAAATCAGCAGACCTTAGGACCCTGGAGAAAGAGGCAAAATCAAGTTCCACCCTAATGAGAATGAGACTTCTCTTGAGTCTAACTCCAGAGAGACTTTTCTGAGAGGGCTCAGTGAGCAAAAGGGGTAAAATAAGGAGGGGTAACATAGGGAGGGGTAAAATGAGGTTAAGTACAGGCCCTGTCTGGTGGCCTCAACCTTCCCCTCAGCCTAGAAGACCCTGAGCACTCTGGCCCACATACTAAAAAGTACCATTTGCTTCAGTCTCACCTGTACTGGGATCTCCTAGGTCTTCTTTTTCTGGCATCCATGGCTCTTCTCCTTTCTCCAACTGTGAAATCACACTAGGCTTGGAAAACTGATATCCTGCTTATGGAGTCAAAAAAAAGATGAATGTTTATGTTGGTGTCTAAGGACCATCTCCAGAATTTAGTTCCAGCTTCTGGTAGAAGCTCTGAAAGTAGAAAGAGGCATGTTCTTTTATTTTAGCTCTATAAAGTAAAGTTGTTCCCCAAGGAAGAATGAGACACCATGGTCTGGTTTTCAAAGGACTAAGACATTTCTAATACAAGCAATCCACAACATCAAATATTTAGAAATACTGACACTCTTGGCATATGCAGGGCTCTGGATCTACGGATAGCTCATCCTCACCCACTGACACCAGGTTCCTGTAGTTCTCCAGCATCACCTCCCGGTACAGATTCCGGTGAGCAGGAGCCAGCTGCCCCCACTCCTCTTGGGTGAAGTCAACAGATATGTCCTTGAAGTTCAAGAGTTCCTAGAATATCAAACACATTCCTTTTTAGTCAGTCTATTTCAATCAAAGTTCAAAGAGTTCTGATAGTATCCCACATTCTGAGAGATTTCAAGAGAGATCCTTGTATGGATCCATCTAGATTCTCTGGAAGAGGAGTATAATTTAACATCTAGGACAGATGGTCACACCTGACTTACAAAAAAATTAAGCAGTGTAAGGGGAATAGGGAGAGTCCTAGTGAAGGTCTGGATGGTCTCTTATACAGAGTGCTTGTGGAAAGCCACTCTAACAGGATGATATTTGGCCAGAGACATAGATTCAGTGAGTGACAGCCATGCAGAAATCTGAGGGAAGAGCATTCCATGCAGATGCAAAGGACTTCAGGTAAGTGCATCCCTGGCTTGTCGAAGGAATGGGAAAGTGAACAGTCTGGGTGGAGGCAGGTTAGGGAAGGAAAGACCAGAAGATGAGATCAGAGTAGGGCGGGAGATGAGGGGTGGGACAAGGAAAGAGATGCTTTTGCTTTTATTGTCACAAATATCTATGTGTTCCTGCCTGACTTTGAATTCTGGGGCCCAGCTGGAGTTTAGGATAAACAAAACTGTAGCTGTAGTCAAACCCCTTCCTAACTTAAATACTGAAAAGACCAAAAACAAAAAATGAAAAATAAAAAACAGAAAACAAAAACAGCCTCTCAGTAGTGGTGAGAAGCACAGACAATTGGCTAATGAGAAACAAAAATTGAAATTAAGCTTCATCAGAGCCACAGCTCAGCCATGGCACCAGGAGGAGTATGAATAATCAGCCCTTCATCTTAACCACCAGACAGAAGGAATAGCTCAGAGTCTCTTGGAAACAGGACAACAACAACAGAACTATACACTTGGAAACAGGACAACAACAACAAAACTATACATACATACAACACTTCATACTCTACTGTTCTTTTATATGTAATATCTGAACTAGAGTGAAAAAAATAACTAGACATGTGAAGAGGGAAAGTATGACCTATAATCAAGAAAATAAAAATCTGTACAAGCAGATGCATAGATGACCAAGTCAATGGAATTAGTGGAAAAGAACTTTAAAGTAACAATTAAAATATATGTTAAGGAATTTACAAGAAAATATGAGGAGAATGGATGAACTGATGTAGATAATTTAGGAGAAATATAGAAATGGTAACAACTAAATGAAAATTCTACAAGTGAAAAATTTGTTGAATGAGCATAAGTAATTTAGACTAAGAAAACAACACCAGTGAAACTTATAATGGGTCAATAGTTATTATTAAAAAAAAGTTATTATTCAAACTAGAGCAACAAGAGGGAAAAAAAACCTCTGAGTTATTAGCAAGTAGTCTAATTTATATATAATTAGAATCTCAGGAGATGAGACAATGGGCAGAAAAAATATTTAAAGAAATAATGGCTGAAAATTTTCCAAACTGATAGACCACAAATCCATGTAGCTTGAAAAACTCCAAAAAGGATAACATAAAAAATAAGTCATTAGAGAACACAAAGCAAAATACTAAAAACTGATTCAATCAAACTGAGGAGGTGGAACTAAACTAGAAGTTCCACTTGACCCAGCTTCTAAGTATTTTCCTGAAAGAGTTAAAGACATCATATTACAGAGATACATGCATACCCATGTTAACAACAGCACAATTCATAATAGCTAAATCTTGGCAGCAACCCTTATGTCTGTCAAAAGATGAATGGGAAAAGAAAATGTGGCATTTACACACAATGGAGTACTATTCTGGCATAAAGAAAGATTAAAGTTGAGTCATCTGTAGGAAAATGGATGCGTCTTGAGGCCATAATGGTAAGTAAAATAAATCAGACACACAAGTTTAAATATCACTTTGTTTCTCTTACATGAGAAACTCAGAGTAAAAACAAAGAGCAAAACAAAAGATAGGTAATCGGAAGTAAAGAGAGACGGGTTATTCTTAAAGGGAAAGGGGATCAAGAGATGGAGAGAGGGGGGAAGAAAAGAAGGGATAAGAGATGGGAGAAAAAAAAAAGGAATTGGGACTTCTGGGAAGATGGCAGAAGATGGCAGCAATAAATCAACCTCTCTGAGACTCGGAATCCAGACACTAGAAAATAACAATTTGGGGACGAAAAGGAGGAAGGAGGCAGATCCCTGGGACCCAGGAAGAATCTGAGGGGAAAATGGAAGCCCACAAAGTAAAGAGACAGACCACACACAGAAAAAAGAGGTGGCAAACTGTACTTTCTCCCCAGTTCCCAGCTCATGGCGTGAGAAAGGAGGATCCAATCTACAGAGACACAGGGAGGGCGGGTGACTCCAGAGGCCTCCAGGGAGAAATGCACAGTGGAACACAGCAGTGCATGCTGTGTGCTACAAAGGCTGGTGACCGGCTGCAGTCATGTGTCTGCGGTGTAGCCTGGAGACGGTGCTTGGCCAGACGCCAGTTTAGTGAGGGGCCAACTAAATAGAGGACTTGGGGCAGCCAAGGGTTGGCTTCCTCTCTGGGCTACCGGTGTTGGAATCCCACAGTGACTGACTGCATGAGAGACAACCTCGGGAGACAGCCAAGATCAGGGAGCCAAAGTCAGGCCAGCGAGAGACGCACCGAGTGTTTCAGGCCAAGTAACTCAGGCCTCAACTCCACAACCAGAAGTCAGGATCAGCCTGAACTTCTGTGGAGTTGAAAGCACCAGAAATGGTACCCCACCCTAATCCTACTGCAGGCTTGCCAAGATCATCCGGCATGGACATGGGCTCTGTCTGCCTCCTTGTCTACCAATAACGGCAGACACATGCACTGAACTGGATACTGCCGCAAAACTATAGATCCCAGAAGGGAACCACAGGCTTGAAATCACAGAGAAACCTCTCTTTTTTCCTTCGCTTTTTTTTTCCTTGATTGTTTTGTTTTTTCATGAGTGTGAACATTGTTTTTAGTTTTTTTGTTTTGTTTTATTCTTGCTTTTTCCTCCTTTCTTTCTCTCTTGTCTTCTTCACCATTTTCCCAAAGCTTGAGTAACCTCCCTTTATCCTTCAGCCTTGCTTCTAATCTCTTTCTCTTTTATTTCTATATTTTTTTCTTCTTAGCCCTTTTAAATTTTCTCCCCTGAGAGTAAAATCACTCTACTGAGTGGATATTAACTATATATAATTTTCTGATTTGTTAAAGATTTTGTTCCTAAATCTTGCGCCTATGGTTAAAAGTGGCAAATTACCAAGATGCATCATGTACAGGTACAAAATAAATGTGATGAATGTGACCATTATATGTAAAATGTACCAATACATGTTCTTGGTTTAAAAAAAAAATAAAGTTAGCATTCAAAAAAAAATAATAGGGGCTGGGGATTTAGCTCAGTGATTAGAGTGCTTGCCTTGCAAGCACAAGGGCCTGAGTTCGATCCCCGGCACCACAAAAAACAAAAAAAAATAATAAAAGTGGCAAATTAATAGTTATCACAGTTTGTCATTTTCTAGACTGTGTTTGACGCTATTGTTACTGACTGTACTACTTTAGCCAAGATGACATAGTTGTTGTGATCAGTTGTTCTTCCTTGTATGCCAATACTGAGATTGTCTGGGGGTCATAAACAATACCAAAGTACAGCACCAAAGAACTGGGTGCTAGGACAAAAAAGCAGCAAGCTCTCATCCCTAATAAATTGAAGAGGCAGGATCTTGGGACAGACTCAAAGTCAAAAGCCAGCAACACTTAGAAGACATCTCTGAAAAATAGTCATTTCGTAAAGAGGTCTTGATACCAGCAGTAAAGCCACCTACAAATTTTAAAACAAATTTTAAAAAACAGACAATGAGAAAACATGGAAGCAAGATGCAACCCCAAACTTCCAGCTCGCCCAAGGCAAATCCAGGAAGCACTGAGGTAGAAGAAATCAAAAGTCACCTAGCTGAAATTTCTGAAATGGTAGCAGCAGAAGTATCAAAGCAGATCAATGAAAAAAATCAGGAAAAAAATCAGAAGTAATTACACAGATAACTAAAGAGATGACGACCATAATGAAAGATATGGTTAGTGAATTCAGAGTAGATACAGATTTTAAAAAAAAGGAGAAGCTTAGGAAAGTGATGGAAACCATGAATGTCCAACATAGGAAAGAACTAGATTTTATAAAACAGATTCAAACAGCTATCCAGGAGATTAAAAATTCTACTGAAGGGCTGGGCATTTAGCTCAGTGGTTAGAGTGCTTGCCTTGCAAGCACAAGGCCCTGGGTTTGATCCCCAGCACCCCCCGCCAAAAAAATCCAACAGAAAGTATATGCAGCAGAATCAACCAATGTAAAGATCGAATATCAGATCTAGAAGACATGTTCTTAGCTAGTGATCATCAAATGAAAGACTACTTAAAAATAGCAAGGGACCACAAAAAAAATCAATCCAACAACTGCTAGATGATGCAAAGAATAACGTAAGATTAAATGGAATCAATGAAAAATCAGAAAATAGCACAAAGGACATAAAAAAAACAGTTCACAGAAGTAATAGCAGAAAACTTTCCAAGCATGAGAAAAGAATTTGGCATACAAATAAGTGAGGCATACTGAACCTCAATTAGCTATGCTCGGGAAAAAACACACCAAGGAAAATAATAGGAAAGATTCCAGAAATTCAACACAAAAATAGAATATTAAAAGCTATTAGAGAAAATAAATAAATCATCATTACTATAAAGGAAACCCAATAGAATCGCCTTCACAACACAAACCCTTAAGTGAAGGAGAGCTTGGAGAGAAGTATTTCAAGCCCTAAAAGAAATCAACCTCCAACCCACACTGATGTGTCCCTCTAAACTGATGGGAAGGGGCTGGGGATTTAGCTCAAGTGGTAAGGCCTTGAGTTCGACCCCTAGCACTCCTCTCCAAAAAAACTGATGAGAAAATAAGATACTTCCATGACAAAGAACACCTGAAGAAATTCATGACCACCAAAATAGCACTCCAAAAAGTTCTGAAGGCTATTCTAGAAAAATACAATGATGACAACAATTCCATGAATCCCAACAGAACAAATCCACCAGGCCAAGCAAGCAATTAAACAGAGGGGGGAAAAGGGAACCAAAACAGGAAAATATATGACAAGGATAAGTCAATACATTATTAGTCATAACCATCAATGTAAAAATGGTCTCAATTCACCCATCAAAAGAAACAAGACTGGCAGAATGGATCAAGAAACAAAATCTAATGATATGCTGCATACAAGAAACACATTTAACTCAAAAAGAAATTCACAGACTGAAAGTTGAAGAATGGAAAACAATACTCCATGCAATAGGAACTCAGAAAAAAGCAGGGGTAGCTATTCTATTTGCAGACAAAGTGGACTTCAAGCCACAACTGATCAGTAGAGACAAAGAAGGTCACTATATACTTGTTAAGGGAACAATCCAAAAGGAAGAGCTAACAATCATTAATATATAGGCACCAAATACCAGCATACCCAACTATATAAAACAAACATCAATAGATACGAAAAATCAGATAAGCACTAATACAATTGTAATGGGGGACCTCAATACCCCACTGTCACAAACAGATCAATTAGACAACAAATCAACAAAAAAATATCAGAGCTGAACCAAACCTTCGAATAAATGGACTTAGTAGGTATCTACAGAGTGTCCCATGCCACAACATTCTTCTCAGCTACACACAGGGCTTTCTCCAAAACAGGCCACATACTAGCTCACAGAACATGCTTAAGTAAATGAAAAGGAACTGAAATTATCCCATGTAATTTTTTTTTTTTTTGAGACAGGGTCTCACTATATAGTTCAGGCTGGCTTTGAACTCACTATGGAGCCCAGGCTAGCCTCGAAATTGCAGTGATCCTCCTGCCTCAGCATCCCAAGTGGTGGTGGTGTGATTACAGGTGTGTGTCACCACATTCAGCTTATCCCATGCATATTATCAGATCACAGTGCAACGAAATTGGAAATCAATGGTAAAAAACCCCACAAAAACCACAAACACACGGACATTAAATAACACATTCCTGAACAACTAATGGGTCACAGATCAAATTAAAGAAGAAATTAGATAGTTTCTACAATTAAATGATAATGCCAATATGACATACCAGAATTTATGGGATGTAATGAAAGCAGTCCTAAAAGGGAAATTTATAGCGGTTAATTCTCATATCAGTAATGCTGAATCTCAAGCTTCTAGAAAAAAAGCAAGTTAAACCCAAAGCATGTACAAGGGAGGAAATTAGAAAGATCAAAGCAGAAATTAATGCAATAAAGTCTAAGAAAACAATACAATGAATCAAAGAGTCGGTTCTTTGAAAGATTAAATAAAAGAGACAAACTCAGTTAACCTTATCAAACAAAGGAAAGAAAAGTCTCAAATCTATGCAATTCAATTAGTAATGAAAAGGGTGAAATAACAATGGATCCTGCAGAAATCTAGATCAACACTTACTTCAAGCACCTGTACTCTAATAAGATGGAAAACGCACAAGAAATGGAGATTCCTAGATACATATAAATTACCAAAGCTGAATCAAGAAGATATAAAAATTCTAAAAAAAACCCAGTATCAGTCAATGAAACTGAAGAATTAATTAAAAAAAAAAAAACTCCCAACGAAGAAAAGCCCTGGTCCTGACGGATTCACTGCTGAATTCTATAAGAACTTTAGAGACGATCCAATGGCACTACTCCTCAAACTCTTTAATGAAATTGAAAGGGAAGCCATACTCCCAAACTCATTCCTGGAGGCAAGCATTACCCTGATAACCAAAACCAGAGAAAGATCCAACCAAAAAAGGAGAACTACAGGCCAATCTCCTTAACGAACATAGATGCAAAAATCCTCAATAAGATACTGGAAAACAAAATGCAGCAAATCATCAAGAAGATTATACACCATGACCAAGTAGGAGTCATCCCAGGGATGCAGGGATGGTTTATCACATGCATATCAATAAATGTAATATACCACATTAAGAGAATCAAGGACAAAAACCACATGATCATCTCAATTGGTGCAGAAAAGGCATCTGATAAAGTCTAACAACAATGATAAAAGCCCTACACAAAATTGGAACAGAAGGCCTTTATATCAATCTGATAAAAGCCATCTGTTGGGGCTGGGGATTTAGCTCAGTGGTTACAGTGCTTGCCTTGCAAGCAGAATGTCCTGAGTTCGATCCCCAGCACCAAAAAAAAAAAAGCCATCTGTGACAACCCAACACTCATCATCATACTAAATAGTCAAAAACTGAAAGCTTTCACTCTAAAATCAGGAACAAGACAAGGATGCCCATTATCACCACTCCTATTCAAGTTAAATTATCATTATTCGCAGATGACATGATATTCTACACAGAATACCCCAAAAACTCCACCGAAGGACTTCTAGATTTAATCACTGAATTCAGCAGCGTAGCTGGGTACAAACTCAACACTCAAAAATCAATAGCATTCCTATACACGAATAACAGTCTAAGAGAGAAATTAGGGAAACAACACCTTTCACAATAGCATCCAAAAAAATGAAGTGCCTAGGACTCAATCTAACAAAGGAAGTAAAAGATCTATACATTAAAAACTACAGTAATCTGAAAAAGGAGATTGAAGAGGATATTAGAAAATGGAAAGATATCTCTTGTTCTTGGGTAGCAAGAACCAGTATAGTAAAAATGGCCATACTCCCAAAATTGTTATACAGATTTAAGGCAATTTACTCAAAATAACAACAGCATAACTCACAGAATTAGAGAAAACAATCCTAAAATTCACTTGGAACCAGAAATGGCTTTTCACATGCCAAAGGTTAAAACTAGACCCATATCTTTCTTTCTTTCTTTTTTTGGGTGCTGGGGATGGAACTCAGGGCTTGAGCTAAATCCCCAACCCCGTAGACCTATACCTTTCACCATGCACTAAACTAAAATCAAAATGGTCAAAGATCTACATATTGAAACAGAAACACTAAATCTGCTGGAAGAAAGAATAGGAAGAACTCTTGAAGACACAGTTGTAGGCAAAGACTTTATGAACAAAAAACCCCAACTGCCTAGGAAATACCACAAAGAATCAACTACTGGGATCTCATCTTATTAAATAAAGCTTTTGCATAGCAAAAGAAACCACCAACAGAGCAAAGTGATGAGTGGGAAAAAATTTTTGCCAGCTGTTCCTCAGACAAAGGACTAATATCTAGAATTTATAAAGAACTCAAAAAAATCAGATCCCTCAAATTTAAAGACCCAATCCAAAAATAGGCAGCTGAAATGAATAGATACTTCTCAGATGAAGAAGTAGACACAGCAAATAAACACATGAAAAAATGTTCAACATCACTGGTCATTTGAGAGATGCAAATTAAAACACTGAGATTCCACCTCACTCCAGAAAGAATGGCTATTATCAAGAAATCAGCCAATAACAAATGCTGGAGGGGCTGTGGGGTAAAAGGAACCCTTCTCCACGGTTGGTGGGAATGTAGTCTGGTGCAACCACTGTGGAAATTGGTGTGGAGATTCTTCAAAACACTAGGACTAGAGGTTCCATTTGACCTGGCTATTCCCCTTCTTGGTATCTTCCCAAAAGAATTAAAAGCATCACACCAAAGCGATATATGCACACCCATGTTTATAGTGGCACAGTTTGTAATAGCTAAATCTTGGAAACAGCCTAAATGCCTGTTAACTGATGAAGGGATAAAGAAGATGTGGTTTTCTTATACAATGGAGTACTACTCTGCCATAAAGAACGATAAGCTTGAGACATTTTTAGGTCAATGGATATACCTTCAGACCATACTCAAGTGAAATAAATCGGACACACGTTTAAATACTGCATTGTTTCTCTGGTATGAGAAACTGGAAGTGTAAATGAGGACTAAAATGTATTATATTGAAAAGGGAAGAAATTGTTCAAATAGGAAGGGGAAAAAGGGAGGGCGGTGGGAGAGGGGAAAGGAATAGAGGGACAAGAAAAAAAATAGAAGGAAAAAAGTGGAAACAAAGGTTTTGTAAATAAGGAAGGGAAGAGGGGTTGAAGGGAGGGGAGGGGAATTGGAAAGAAAGAAGCAGCAAGATATATCATGGACAGGTACAAATTCCCTATGATCAATGTTATCATTATGTGTATCTAAAATGTACCACTGAAATAAAATTTAAAAAACTCAACAAAACAAAGTGGTTTGTGTTGGTTTTTAGGGACCCGAATGATATAACTCAATTTGCTTTTTCTACTGAAATTAACATGATACTAGATCCAGATGCAGCTGCTCCAGAGAAACAAGAGTTACAGGGTAGGAGACTACTATGAGCAGGGAAACTGTCACCACAGAAGCCCAAGCAACTTGCATTGCGCTCCCCTGGTTGATTTTGTTAGTCTTAATCAATTCCCCACCTCCCAAAAAAGACAAGATTATATCCTTAAAAGCCAAGAAGCAGTATCAAAAAAGTGACAGAAAACTCCAACCCACCTGGCATTCAGTTGTCAGAAGCCCAGGAATCACTTCGTCCTCTAAACTCTCTCCCTGGGTCTCATCGGTATCCTGAGATAGCAGAGCTGAGGAAGGAAAAGAACCACGAGGCTTACATCTCCTCAAATCCCTCAAATTCCTCAAACACGAAAACTGCCTGCAGACACATGGAACAGGGCTTCTCCCCCAGACACTGACAAAGGACGTTCAGAATGACTTAAGAGCAGCCTGAAGCTTCCCCTTAATGTGGATGGCCTGCAGTATGCTGCTTTGAACATTACTATTTCCCAATAGTCAATGCTGGTCCAGATCGATCAGGCCACCCATTTGTTCAAAAATCCTCAAAGGTTCCCCACTGACAAGAATAATCCAAAGACTTCACCATGGACTTCAAGGTATTTTATGATCTGCCTGAAGCATATTTTCTCAGTAACTGTGATCTCCAAACTACCATCCTCAGATGTGAGGGTGATCTGGCTATGACATCTGTCATCCCACTGACCACCGCAATTGATTTGGCTGATCTGGCTGGCTAGGCTGGTGCCCTCTTCCTCCGGCACCACTCCATGTGTGTCCCTCCTGAAGCTGCATGCTCAGTCAAAGGACAACCTTCCCCAAGAGAAGAGGATCACCTTCTCGGTCAAAGATATATGAGTAGTTGTGTTCCTCTGCTAGAATGTCCCAATGAGCTCTCAAAACACCATCCTTTATACCACCTTACCACACGCCTAACCCTCATTTAGACTAAACAGTCCCCATTCTCTGAACCACTCCTCAAGGTACCTATTTTTCTATCCTTTCTCTAAATCTTCTATTAAAAAAACTTCAAAGACAACCCTTCCAGGTCTGATTCAGTGAAAATCTCTTAGATATATATAATCAGAAGAAAGCTTCCTGCCCCCTGTATTCTAAACCGCTTTTCTTAGGCTACCTTCTATTATTTTGATCTAACTGTAATATCTCTCTCCTAATAATCAGCATTAGAGGGGTTGGGGATTTAGCTTAGTGGTACAGCGCTTGCCTAGCAACTACAAGGCCTTGAGTTCCAGCCCCAGAACCCCCGCAAAAAAAAAAATCAGCATTTGAGAAAATTACTCATTTTTTCATCTCTCAAGATACTTGACCAAAGTCTCTGCCTGACACTGCTAGAACACAACAAAAACACTGGCTGAATACACAGCATTAAAGACGTGAATGAAGATACCATAGAGACACAAATTTCTTTGTCCACCTATCTACTCCGGACCAGACCACTAAATAAGGTGATCCTGAACATTAGTCCAAAATTTTCTTTTATAGCTCTCCCCTTTCCAAAAACCACAGAGTATTTCGCTTTTGAATGTTCCCTACTCATTGGGTAGCTATCTATCGTCTCTTCTCCCCCTTTTTGCCATCTTTAAGTAAACTGTCTTCTCTTGGTTTAAACTTGGTTTCTTTCATTCTTTACTATAGCTGGGGTTATGCCAGCTGGAAGCTCCATTTCCTGGGACTGTGACTGGCAGCAGCTCACAGTCCACCTGCAGACATAACATTAATTGGTGCATTGGCCAGGAATTTGCTAAGAGAAGACATGTGAATACTGTAAAGTAACCAGCCCTGGGGTTGTTGGCCACAGAGTAGCTAGAACCAACCCTCTAGGCTGGCCCCACTGAGGGTGGATTATAGGAAGGCTGGAACCCTAGCTTTCAAAAAAGAAAAAAAACAAAACCAAAAAAAAAAACCCAACATAACTCCCCTGTTATGGTTTAAATTTGAAAAGTTCCCCAAAACTCAGGTTCAAGGCTTGGCGGTCAGCTGACAGGCTTTGGGAAGTGACTAGATGATGAGGACTAAGTTCGTCAAATAGATTAATCCACTGCTGAGATCATAATTTGAAGGCATTATTGGGAGCAATAGAAACACAAGGTGCGGCTTAGCTCAAGGAGCAGATCAAGGAGACATGACCTTGGGAACTATGTCTGGTTCCCCCCTTCCTCTCTGGCTTTTCCTCTCTCTGGTTCTTGGCCTCATGAGGTAAGCAGTTTTGATCTGCCACACCCTTCTGCCATGACGTTTCTGCCTTGCCACAAACCTAAAAGCATTGCAGCCAGCTGACCATGGACTGAAACCTTTGAAAACATGAACCAAAATAGCTCTTTCTTGCTTTAAACTGTTTACATCAGGTATTTTGTCACGGTGACAAAAAGATAACACCCTCCAAAGACCTTTCCCCCAACTTCCTCCCCAAAGAGACTATTTCAATGAAGGTTCTTTCCACACAGACACCTCCTTCTTCCCTCCTCCATTAGTCTATTCTCACCTTCTCCTTCGAACATTTTAGTCACATCTTCCCACAGGGGCGCCCCTTCCTTGGCCTTCCTCGGGTGGTGCAACTTCACCCAGGTGCTGGCCTCGGTGGGCAGGGTGATCAGAAGCTGCTGTGGCATGATGTCTGCCTGACCGAGCTTGTCCACTTCTAGTGAGGAAATTGCTGCAACCTCTGGTAAGAGGCTTCACAGTTGGACGGTCCTCCTCAGATCACAACTGCCCGCCCTCAGGAGTTTGGCATGTCCCTGCAGCACAAGGACTCAGGGCTCCTAGAGATTGGTGTGACTTTTAACAACTCTGAAGAATTCAGGCTGTTTCTTTGGGAGGTGAGCTGGTGTAAGTACATGCCTCTATACTCTTCTAAAGGAGCAAAAGGCAGGAAAGGAGGGATCCAGAAGTTCCTACTGTATGTCCAGAACTCCAGAACCTGCAAAAGATACAAAACAAAGATTTAGCAACAATATAGGAATTAATACAAAGTATGATCTAAAAATATGGCTAATGTTTAAATATTTTTTAAAAATTACAAGACAAGGCTTTGCCACTAATCCCCCTCAAAATACTGTTCCTTGCTTCAAACACGTATTCCATTGTTCTTAATACTTTCCAAAGCAATCTTCTTTCATGAGTATCTTTATTTGCACTATTGTGGCTGCCTTAATGTCCTGAATCAATTCAAAACATTTACCTTTCATGGTCACTTTGATTTTGGAGAAGAGCCACAAATTAAGGTGGATGGGGACACACAACAATGTTTTTACATGCCTGCCTTTCTGTTGAATGCCACTTGGCAGCAGCACTTCCTGTATTTTTTTATCACACCTTTTAAAGACCCCATAAGACGACTTCTAGAACCACCTCAGAAAATGGTAAGAACAATGGGATAAGTGTATTTGAAGTGAAGGGAGATTAATGGCAATGTGTCTTTCACTGCAATAAATGTTTTTAAAAAAAATGTAAATATTCACCATATATTTTGATCACACCTCATACAATCAGTGTTTTTGGCTACAGCATTATCTTCCAATTGCATATATACAGACACAAAGATACACAAACACCCAAAGATATACAAACATGTGCAGGCTCTGCCTTGTCTTTCCAACGAGTAAGGTGCATGCATCTTCTGCTTGGATACAGACTTGAGAGTTAAGAGGTCTGGCTTTGAAATCACACAGTTGGTTAGAGCCCTGACAACACTTGTACATAAAAGTTCTGAGTCTTTCCAACCTCTGAGCTTCAGTTTCCAGAGACAGCACTGTACCTCGAAGGGTTTTAACGCTGATTAACTGAGACAATGCAAAGCATGCTGCAAACTCTTAGTTAATATTATTATAACCTTTTTCTTTTAGATTTTTTTGGTGGTATTGGAGATTGAACCCAGGGCCTTTGCAATGAGCTATCTCCCCACCCCTTTTTGAGACAGGGTCTTCTTAACTTGCATAGGCTGAGTCAAAGTCGCGACCCTCCAGCCTCAGCCTCCCAAGTGTGCGGAGATCACAGGCGTGGATCACTATGCTGGTTAAACCTTTTATTTTAATGCACTATTACAGAATTACCTTTACATTATTTTAAATAAAACAATTAGAAATCTGAATTTAAAGTTCACTTCCAATACCTCAATTGACAGAAAACCACACAACTACGTTTTGGCATCGAGCAAGCCAACTCATCCCCACAAGCGCTGTTTCTCGGCTGCTGGTAAAATGCATCCTGATTTCAGAAATGTTAAAACTGGGAGGAGGGGGGTACGTGCTCAAATGGAGGACTACTGCAGAGCTATCTGTAGCAGGCAAGCTTGAGAACCACCCCAATCCGTCATCTCATCCAATACTCGGCATCTGAGTAGGTGCCGCCACTGTGACCAGATCCAGTCACGGTGACCCCAAACACAGTCCTAGCTCCGTGGAAGGGGAGCCACGCTGACTTTTTTGAAGTTTTGGGGGAAGGATACGGAGTGTGACTGCGTGCGACAGAAACGTGACTGGAGCTCTGGGAAATATCCTGCCCCTGAATATATAAAAGGCCTCATTACCGAAGCGCAGAAACTTCCCACTGAAGCAGTCCTCCTTTTGAACAGCGACTAAGAATCTTTACTTCGCAGTCGCCCCACCCTCGCGCCGGGCGGAGGAGCCGCCTACTCACCGGGTGGGCCTGCGGCGCAGGACGGCGGGCACCGCGCGGCCCCAGGCTGCCAGCGGCGGGGTCTCCTCCGAGGACCGGGTGTCACGGACGCCGTTCTCCGCTCGCCTTTTAAGGGCGAGCCAGAACGCCCAGAGCTCACGAGACCCCCTCGGAAGCCCGGAGGACCCCTGGCCTCCGCACAGGGCGAAGGTCTTTTCCAAATTCCGACGCAGGGCCCGCCAGGGCGGGGGGCTCTGGGCGCCGGAACGGGAGAGGCGTCCCGAACGGGCTCCTGCAGACCGGGGCGAGGACCCCGCGCAGGCTGCTGCGCTAACGCTGGGGCCGGCGGCAGCGGCCAGGTCCACCTCGGCCCCTCAGGCCGCAGTCCGGAGTCTCCCGGCACCTCCGTCCCCAGGACGCGAACTCCACTCGACCGGCGGCCGCTCCCGTCCCCGCCCCGGCGGCGCCAGCCCACCCCGCCCCGCCCCTCGCGGTCCGTGCGGACGCAGCTCGGAGGCGCGGACGCCGCTCAGAGGCTCGGCCGCCCCGCTCCGCACGCCCGCCGCCGCCCCGCCCTCCTCGGGAGCGCGCGCCCGAGAACCCGGAAGCCGGAAGCCGCCGAGAGCCCGGCTCGAGCCCGCAGGCATCCGAGACCCAGAAGCGGGGGCGGCCGGGGGGTACTCAGCTGCCGGCGGCTGTAACGTGAGCAAGCCCGGTCTCCGTTATTCATTCATTCATTCATGCATTCATCCATCCAACCACCCAACAGCTTCCTTCTCAGTCTCTCTCGATCTGTTTATTCCTGAGTAACCTGCACTGTCTCTGTGCTCCACATTTCCTCTTCTTACAAGGTGACCTGTCAGACTGCCGCCAATGCATATCCTAATACCTCATTTTAATTGCCTCTTTAAAGGGCCACTCTCTGAATACGGTGACATTATGCGTTAATGGGAGTCGGTGTCACTTACGAATTTGGTGGGAAGAAAATTGAGCCAATAACAAGGCATCTAAAAGATGGCCAGACAATAGGGAATTACCAGACCAAAAGCTGAAAAGTCAGCATCTGGGAGGTAATCCAAGTCGGAAGCTGTTTTTTCTGTGCTAACTGGAAACATACAACCTTTCTGAGAGAGGAGGAGAGAGCGAGAGAGGGAGGAGGAGGAAGAGGAGAATGAGAGAGAGAGAAAAGCAAGACAGGCATAGTGGTGCACACCTGTATTCCCAGTTACTAAGAAGTTGAAGCAGGAGGATAGAAAGACCAGGTCAGACTGAGGAATTATTAAGACCCTGTCTCAAAAGAAAAACTAAAAAGGGCTGAAGGGTGTAGCCCAATGGTAGTACACCCCTGGGTTCACTCCACATTACCACAAAAAAAGGAGGAGAAGAAAGGGAATAAAGGGGGCACAACTAGTGCAGTGTGAAATAGGAGACCCTCCTTACAATAACAGACCCCTATATAAGATAAAATGAATAGAAAGTGGAATAGTTTCAGAGAAATTTGTAGTCTAGAATAAAATTTCCTGTCTTAAATTATGATCTTAGTATAAGGTGGTCTCTGCCTCCATCTGCTGCTCCACAACTACAACCCGACTCATCTCAAAAAAGCCAGATGGGTCATGGCCCGTTTCCCCCAACAACAGTTAGATGGGTGTCTCAGAGAGGGGGATATAGAGACAGGGGCCCTATAGATAAACATGGGATAAAGGCCTCATTAAGCTTCCATAAGATCAATTTAAAAACATACTAAAAACAGTTTCTACCTTCACAGGTAGACTCTACAGTTAGGATAATTAGAAAGGCAAAAGAAAAAAAGGCTGCCTAGACTTGAGAGAGGCACCAGACAACACAGTTACTAAGAAAGCCAGCTCCCTTCACCTACCAGACAAAATACAGGACAATAAGATACAGCCACCAAGACTCTTATTTAATATATAAGACATACACAGACACTTACACATACATATATACATGTTCTCAATTTAACATCAATACAATACACACATGTTCACATGTCCCTTTAATCATTAAGTCTAAAGCTGCCTTCCTATAAGGCTTCCCCTCTTTGTTTATTATTTAAAAAAAAAAAAACAAACCTAGGTTAAGATCAAAGACAACCAAAAAAAAATCAGATATCCAGATATCAATAAATATGCAATAAACACAAATCAGATATCCAGATACCAATAAACACCCATTTAAGATGAAAAAACACTAAACCACCTAAATAAAAAGAGCTTACAATAAAGCATGAGGGCCTTCAGCTCTGAAGCCCCTATTGGCTCATGATAGGTGTCTTCTTTCCCTTCCATTTTTTTCCCCAAAATAAACTGTCTTCTTTAACTTAACTCTGCCTTCTTTAACTCATTTACTAAAGCTAAGAGTTATATTCCCAGCGGTAGCATGTTCCAGACAAAGAGCAGTCCATACATCCCAATCCAATATAACATCTGGCTGTAATGCCACCAGATGCCTAGCAAAAGCAAATACAAATCTTCCTTCAAAAAAAGCATTATAAAAAAAGAAAAAAGAAAAAAAGAAGCAAAGCATTATAATCGTAGCTTCCCAATTGTTCTTACATGTGCTTAACATCCATGAGGCCCTGGGTTCAGTTCCCAACACCACACACACACACACACACACACACATGCACACATACACACACACACACGCACCACACACGCACGCACGCACACATGATGTAACCAGGTACATAAACCATGAGAACCAGCAGATACAGACTAGAAACACCAGAAAAGACTAGAAAAAATAACTGCTTTTGAAGTTATCAGATACAAACTATAATTTTTCTCTAATTAAGGAAATGAGGGTTGGGGATTTAGCTCAGTGGTAGAGCACTTGCCTAGCCAGTACAAGGCCCTGAGTTCAATCTCCAGCACCCCTACCCCCGCAAAAAAAAAGAAATGAAATATAACTTGGACAATTTTGACAGATACCTGGAAACTCTAAAAGTTGATGGAACAGATACAATAACTAAAGAGAAATCCTATGATGGAGAAATACATAGTAAAATTAAGAACCAATGGGTGAATATAACAGCATATTGAACATAGCTAAATAGAGAATAAATATAAAGGAAGGTAAGTCATAAGAGATTATCTAGAATGATGAAATACTAACAGAAAAAAAGGAAGTAGGCCTGGTGGTACATGCCTATAATCCTAGCACTATGGAAGACTGAATCAAGAGGATCACAGCCTGCACAATTTAGTGAGTCTCTGTCTCAAAATTTAAAATTTAGTCAGGTGTGGTGGTGCATGTTTGTAATCTAAGCACTCAGGAGACCGAGGCAGGAGGATCACTGTGAGTTCAAGAACATCCTGGGCTACATAGTGAGCTCAAGACCATCCTGACTACTTAGTGAGACCCCATCTTTTTTTTTTCTTTTTTTTTTTTTTGTGCTGGGGATTGAACTCAGGGCCTTGTGCTTGGTAGGCAAGCACTTTAACCACTGAGCTAAATCCCCAGTCCGAGACCCCATCTTAAAAAAAAAAAATTAAAAAGAGCTAGGGATGTAGTTCAGTGGGCAGGCTTTGCGCTCAATCCCCAGTACCACAAAAAAGAAAAAAGAAAAGAAAATGAAATCTATTAAAGAGGCTAGAAACAGAGGGATGTGTAAGAAGATCTAACATGAGAGGAACAAAGGGCAGAGTATTTAGAGACAATGACTGAATATTTTGCCATACTTGTGAAAACAACCAGACCAAGATATAAAGACAAACACCTCTCTGATAGGATGAATGAAAAGAAATCCACACCTAGACACATCATAGTAAAACTGCAAAACACTAATGACAAAGAAAATCTTTAAGTGTCTGTGCTTATTTTTAAAAACACCTCCCTTTAATAGGCAGAGACTCCCCTTGAGCATGAGGCAGATTTATTCCTAAAGAATAGAATGTTGTAGAAATGATGGTATGCAAAGTTAGGTAGTAAGAAACATGGTCGTTTCTGCCTTGCACCCTCTCCAATTGCTCCTTGTGGGGAAAGCCAACTAAGTTATCAGCATCAACTTAGCCATGTGAGTGAGTCATCTTGGAAGCCCATTCTGTAGCCCTAGTCAAGTCGTTATCATATTACCACTTCAACCTCAGTGGACATCTTGACTGCAGCCTGAATCAGAAGCTCCTGTCTAAGCAGCTTCTGAATTTTGTGACTCATGAAAACTGTAATATATAAGTGCCTTTTTTTTTCTTTATTTTTGGTTGGTGTTTTGAGACAGGGTCTTATGGTGTAGTCCAGGCTGCCCTTGAACTCACAGCCTTCCTGCCTCAGCTTCCCAAGTGCTAGGATTATAGGCATGCATGCATGATCACACTCAGTTAAAAATTTATGTTTTAAACTTTTAAACTCCAACTAAAAATAGTTGGAGTTGTTATGATCAATCAATAACAAATTATGTTTGTAGTACTTATTGTAGTACCTTTAACTGTAGTGAAGTCTTGGGAATCCTCTCCCACACTTTCCTGCCTCCACTTCCTCTCCCACATTTTCCTGCCTCAATGTGGCTCCTGCAGTCACCCTTCCTTTGTAGGGTTCTTTAATGTCATTCTCCTACTGGGTACATTAAAGGCACCTTGACTCAAATGAATGCACATTTTCAAATCAATTCTGTGTATTTGGCAAAGGAAAACTTAAAAAAAATTTAGAGTGGCTGGCAGCAATCTCAATATATCAATTTTAAAAAAGATATCAGAACATATTAAGGAATTATGATCAAGTGTTAAAAGTATAATAATAGCATTGTGCTTGTATTTTAGAGTGCTCACCTTTTAGAGGTACACACTGGTGTTTATGGATAAAAAAAATCGTTATAGACTGAAGTCCCAAAATAAGTACCAAAATAAGTCCTACATTCCCAAGACAGCAATAAAAATGTGATTTTAAAATAAGTACTGGGAAGAAGGAGAAGGAGGGAGATGGGGAGGGGGTGAGGAGGGAGAAGAAAGTAAAGGAAGAAGAAGCCGGATATGGTCGGGCACGCCTGTAATCCCAGCACTCGGGAGCCTGAGGCAGGAGGATTGCTGCAAGTTTGAGGCCAGCCTGGACTACACAGTGAGTTCAAGCCAGCCTCAACTACACAGTAGGATCTTGTCTCAAAAAGAAAAGTACTGGAACATAATATTACAGGAATTATGAAGAAAATGAGACATAATACTTTGACATTAAATGATAAGCTGTTGCAATTACTAATTGCTTTACATATTCTATATGGGGTGGAAAGCTGCAGCCCCCAGACAAAATGCAACCCAACACCTGTTTTTAAACAAAGTTGATTGAAATACTATTACACCCATTCGTTTATATCAGTAGCTGTCAAACAGGGACAAATTTTGCCCTCTCAACAAAATGTTTGAAGATGTTTTTGGTTGTTACAATTAGAGGAGGCAGCAGCTACTGGCATCCTGTGACAAGAGGCCAGGGATGCTGTTAAACTCCCTACAATGCACAGGACAGCTACTCGTACATGTTAAACATTATTTAGCTCTAAACGGCAGTGCCAGGTTTCAGATGTGCTAGCTCAGTGATGGCCAACCTTTTGGAGACAAGTGCCCAAACCGCAACCCAAAACCCATTTATTTATCGCAAAGTGCCAACACTGTAACTAAACCTGAATGCTGAGGATTTAGGTTAGAAAGACCAGCCTGTACATTAACATTTTTTGTCTTAAAAGAAGAACAAATAATGTGTGCCAAATGTTCGGCACCACTGCACTAGCTTATACAGTTTCAGGCTGTTTTTACCCAAAAATGGCAGAGTTGAATAGCTGTGACGGGCACCGTACACACCCATAAATCTAATGTATTTATCATCTATCATTTATCATCTATCATTTATCATTAAACAGACAAAAGTGCCAATTTTTGCTCTATAGGAAGCCAAAAAATACAAATAACTATCTCATGTACAGCAGATTATCTATTAATTCTAGAGGATTCCCTTAAATGTTATATCTTCCAGAAACAAGTCAAGTAATATTTTAATTATACCTCTATTAGCCATATAAAGAACTCAAGTAAAGGCTGTACTATATTTTATTGATTCATTAAAGGGGTGGTAAAACCACTGATTCTAAACTATCATCCACAGATCACTGACCTGCCATGAAATTTTCACTGGTCCATAGTGAAACATCAAAAGTAGATACAAGTTTGGGAGATTTTCATAAAATTTATTTAATTCAATATAAAAGTCTATTCTTTATGATTATATACTTTCTACATTTTCAAATACTAAAATGCCTTTTATTTTCTGAAACAATTCCAGTAATAAGTGGTTGTTTTTTAATATGGCAAAATTCATAGCTGGCAATGTATCAACCATTAAAATTTTATTGACTCTTGAAATGTAAAAGTCAGGGAACCAGTGATTTAGAGGCTTTTCTCCCCTGGCACTCTCACCTTATGCTCTGCTTCCTGGCTGCCATGAGACAGGCACCTTCCTTCCACCACACCTTTCTGCCATGATGCTTCTGACTCAGAGCCAGCCAGCCGTGAACTGAAATCTCTGAAGCCATGAGACAAATTAAACACCCATTATACAACTTTGGTTGGTCTTACTAAAATTACTATTGAGGAGAACACGAACAAATTGGACCTGGTAACACAAGGAAGTAAGGTTATTTGGGGAAAATAGATCCGGGTTATCAACAATCCTGAAAATGGCAGACGCATAAATGCAGTCCTACTAGTTGGACAGCAGTGTCGTACAAATCACTCCTTGTAATTATTGAAGACTACACACTGGGAAAACCAACATTATTGTGATAATGTGTTTCTGAATACTTCCAAACAACCTTACATATCTGCGATCATCAAGTACTGAGATGTAAAAAGCATTAAGTGGCTCAATCTTAGAAAATATTGTATGTATAGTTTATATGTTTTCCATAATATTACATATAGCCATATATATAAACTATACATATATATGTTTTCCATTATATTACATATATATACACATATGTACATATATACATATATGCCAGCACAAATATTGTACGAGTTAAAGCTATTTCTTTTCTTTTTGATGATGACATGATAGTATATCTAGGAAAACCAAATATCAAATAAAAATTAATAGAATAGGAAAATTGATATGAGGTAGTTACTTCACAATAATTACACAAAAAACAAGTATCTTGTTCCAGACGAGCACCTAGAATAAAATGAGGGTATATATTCCATCATCAGAAATGATTAAATATTTAGAATAAATTTAATAAGAAAATATAGATGAATAAATTTTATAATTATTGAAAGACATAAAACAGATGTGAATAAATGAAAAGGCATATTGTTATTTGGGAAAGGCTGATATTATACTAATGTCAGATGAAATAAACTTCATTGCAATTCCTACTAGAACCCCAAACATGTTTTGTTTTGATTTTGGAACTAGATTAAAAAAAATATTAAAGTTTATTTGCAAGAATAAAGCCAGGCATGGTGGCACATGCCTGTATTTCCATGAGTAGCCCACAGCAACTCAGGAAGCTAAGGTGGGAGGATTGCTTGACCCTTGAGAATCTTCTCACAAAAACAAAACAAAAACAAAAAAGTCCAAGAAGAGTCAAGAAAAGTAAGGAAAAAACGGCGATGGGAAAACTTGCCTTACCAGTTAGTCATCACAACATACTAAAAAGTTACTATAGCTAAATAAATAATGATACTGTTACTAGAAATGAGAAATGACAAACCAATGAAACAGACTAAGAAATTCAGAAATAGGTTTGAATATATGTGAGAATTTATACTTAATGGTAGCTCAATTCAGTAAGAAATGACTGAATTAATAAATATATATCACAGAATTTTAGTAAGTATTTTTTTTTAATTTTATTTTAAACCAAGAACATGTATTGGTACATTCTACATACAATGGTCACAGAATTTTAGTAAGTATTGATCTAGAAGGAAATAAAAATGAGCACCCATTTCAAAACATATTCAGAAGTAATTCCACTTGGATTAAACAACTAAATGTAAAAATAGAACAAAAACCTTTTGCAAATCTGAGAGAGGGCATACATAGTGGATCACATGCTTTTAACCAAGTCTGGAAACCTAGTCAATGTAATTGACTATATAAAAATTAAAAATCTTTATAGGCAAAAGATGCCTAAAGTAAGGTCAAAATACAGTTGACAGATCTGAAAAATATTATTTGTAATGCCCATGACAAACAAAATCTGTATTTGATTGAATCTAAATCAAAATTTGAAATATACCATTATTTTATGTGCCACTGAAAAAGTGCTGCAAGTAAATTAATGCACAATGCTTTCTCTTTCTTCTTTTTTTTGGTGTGGTTCTGAGGACTGAACTCAGGGCCTTGTGCCTGCATAATGCTTTCTTAAAATTTAGATTTTTATCATTTGGTAGGATTTCCTTGAGATTTATAAAACTGATTCATAACGATATTAAAAATTGTACATATTAATGGTGTAAACATGTGACATTTTGATACACATTTACATTGTGTAATGTTTAAACCAAATTCCATGAGCTATTTTAAGTGAGCAAACCAAACTGTAGAAAAATATATATATGTTAGATTAAACCTTGTGAATTTCCTAATCTTTAATCAGTCAATTGTGACATTCAAAAAAGGCAGTCAAATGCTGTAGCCTAAATATTACTCCATTAATAAACATATATACACACAAATATACAAATTAGGGAATGATGGTGTACATACGCATATATGTACACATACATACATTTATACTTATTAGGAATGTACCTTATGGGTACATACATACACACATGCAAACATATGAAGAAACATACTAGGTTGTTAAAATGCACAAATTAAAATAAATACAACATTATCTGAAACCAGGCTGTTATGTCATAATACTGAGCTTTAGCTGGGGATTTATATCAAATAATACTGGCTGCATCAGTTCAAGTTCTCAGCTCCCTTTTTTCATTTCAGTAAATGTATTAAAGAGAACAATTTGCTGTAAGCAAGACAGCATTACATGTCATAAAAAACAGCATTTCATCCAAGAAATTCAACTTTTAAATAAGATAATGAAGTAGTAATACACTGAATCAACTTACAAAAATACATATCTGAGCATTTTTCCTCAACAAAAGAGTGAAATTGTTTAGTAATTTAAAAAGGGGAGAGATATTTGACTTGATGTCACTTTTTTTTTTTTTTTTTTTTTTTTTTTTGGTGGTGCCGGGGATTGAACTCAGGGCCTTGTGCTTGCAAGGCAAGCACTCTAATCACTGAGCTAAATCCCCAGCCCCTTGATGTCACTTATTTAAAAAAAAAAAGTCAGGAGTGGTGATACATTCTTATGATGGTAGAACTCTGGGAGGCTGATGCAGGAGAATTACAAATTTGAACCCAGCCTGGGCAACTTAGTGACTCAGTGAGCCTCTGTCTCAAAATAAAAAATTAAAAATAAAAAGGGCTGGGAATGTAGCTCAGCACAAAAGCCCTGGGTTCAATTCCCTGGGGAGAGGGAACAAGTTAGCTAATTTAATAGTATATTGTCTACTGATTATCTTATTTCCCTATCTCATTTCCCCCACTTCCCTATTGGTACTGGCTGTGTTTCTCACATAAACTCTTTACATTCCATTCCTTGTCTTAGGATATGAGATAACCTAAATCGGACAGTCATTGAATCCATGAACAATGAGGCTGTAGGTCATACAATTCTTATAAAGTGAGTTATCATGTCTAGCAGCCTACACTATCCTCACCCCAAGCAAAAAATATCCTTGAAATGTCATATTTAATATGCCACTTATACTTCTTCTAGCATACATTAAAAATAAACACATGAGGGGCTGGGGATTTAGCTCAGTGGTTAGAGTACTTGCCTAGCAAGCACAAGGCCCTGAGTTCGAGCCCCAGCACCAAAAAAAGAAAAAAAAAACAAACACATGAACAATTATCAGTTTGCATATTTTCCTATATGGAGGATACACTTCAATTAAATAGCCAAAAGGATAAATCATGATGGTTAAAATTGTCTTTTCAGGGTCACAGTCACCCCTGGTTCTGAGCTTCTGCTTCTAGTGAATTCATTCGGCTACAGATTGTCTTCCTACTCAATATAAAGAATGGAGATTTTGCTGCAGTCCTTTATCTTCCAAGGGACAACCTTCACTAACACAGGATGGTAAACAGAAGTTTCTTTCCCTTCTCTTGTTTTCTCTAGAACAATTATCCAAGGTCTTTATCCTCAGCCATAAATTCACAGGGACAATTTGAATGGGAGAAAAACAATACCTTGGAAACTGGAAAACAGGTAGATGAGCAGTAGCAGACCAGAGTCCTGAAAAGGCTGTATTATAAGGGAGCAGTAGGAAAAGCCCAGGAGCAACCCAAATTCCTTGGGAGAATCCCAAAAAGCAAAGAGACTGTTGCCCGCAGTATCATCGGAAATGGGAGTGAAAGCAATGCTATGAATTTGGCGGCCAATCTGTTGAAGCAGTGATTAGATTCCCAGGATCTACACTATTCTACAATTAGGTGTCTGTCCTTCTTGTACCTGCGCAAGAGACTGGAGGAGTTGTCTCGGAGGGGTCTTGGAACAGGACACAAGCACAGTGGAGCACAGGGCACTATGCTGAATACAGAGGACTGATGAGGTGAAGATAAATGAAAATTTAAACCCTGAACTTGGGACTCCCAACCTTCCTAGAATGCTCCTGTCCAGTATAGGATCATATACTCTGTGGGTGGCAAAACTCAAGTGACATCTCTGGTGACTCTAGTTCAGCCCTTCAAAAATCTAAAGATACTTAGTGTTAGTGTTAGATGTTCATTGCTATAACAAATATAGTTAACTTACAAAGTTAATTAACTTACAAAGATAGTTAACTTACAAAGGGAGTAGGTTTATTTTGGCTCACAGTTTTGGGACCCCAGCCCATGATTAGTTAGATGGAAGAGGCTGGGGTTCCACTATTCTCATTAAGGGCATACCCCAGTGACCTCCCAGTAGGCTCCCTCTGTTGAAGATTCCACCAGCTCCCAGTAGCATCACTCTGGGTACTGATCCTTTAGCATATGGACCTGGGGGCGATGCTTAAGATCCAAACGATAGCACAGATCCTGGGGGTTTCCAAGGATATGAACCAGGCAGACCACTATGCAGTTCATGATAGAAATTTTTGGTAACTGGGCAACAATGTTCTCATGACCTGGGGTTCAACCCCACCAGGCCAAGGGGGAAGTAGCTATTCACCAAAGAAGGCAACGCTTCAAAAATCATAGCTGCCTCTTTTGTGATTCTTTCCTTGGGGTTAGAATCTCCACACTGTGTGTAGATCTGCTACTGATCTACTGAAGCTTAAAAGCTTAAGGGCGGTGGGCATGACTGCCTGCAGCCTGAACAAGAGGAGACTTCATCATTCTGGGACCTACTTTAAATAGGCAGTTTTTCAGGATACCCCTAAAACTGGTTGAGCTAACGCACCCAAATATGATGCATATGTGCCCCAAACCCAGAGACTCACCAAATACTCGCCAAAACTCATCAAGAAATAACATATCTCTTCTTTTTTATTTTTGAAACAGGGTCTCGCTATGTAGTTCAAGCTGACTGTGAGCTTATATGTACCTCAGGCGGGCCTCGAACTCATGGCAACCCTGCTGCCTCAGTCTTCTGAGTGCTGGGATTCTAGGTGTGCACCACCATGCCCAGCCTGCACTTCTTTTTTTAATAGAGAGGGGTAAAAAAATTTCAGTAACTTGTTCTTAACTTTCTTTGTTTCTCCTCCCCCAACCCTTTTTTTTTTGGAGACAGGGTGTTGCTATGTAGTTCAGGCTGGCATTGAACTCACTATGTAGCACAGGCTGGCCTTGGATTCACACTGGTCCTCCTGCCTCAGCCTCCTGAACACTGGAATTACAGGTGTGCCACCATGTCCAGCTTGTTCCTAAAAGTTATCCTGACATGCCTCAAATATTTCATTGGCATGACAGGACTCTTTATAGATTATATCATAGGTTGCCCATTGTTCACTGCTTAAAACAACAATAATAATTTCTCCCACACAGTTTCCATGAGTCAGGAACTAGACCAGGTGTGGTGCAGACTGAATGTCTTTGCTCCACGATGCCAGAGGCCTACTTGGAAGACTGGAAGGCAAAGAGCCAGAATCATCTGAAGGCACAGTCACTATCATGTGGGCTTTGCCGGGGCTGTTGGTCAGGACACCAAACATGACCTCTGCATATGGTGCCTGGGCTGAAAGGGTAAGAGACATGACAGAGAGGCAGGAAACAGTCCTACTGCCCTTTTATAGTCTGGCCCCAGGGGTTGTGCAGTGCCATAGCTGCTGTACCTGT